>JANAVB010016400.1:9734160-9900953 GCA_029216955.1 Iris pallida | reverse complement strand
TTAATAATATAACATACCAATATTTAATATACGTATTTACCTATAACAAATATTTTGCAAATAATTGCCAATTCTAAAAATATATACGAAAATAAATGCCTTTACCAAACATGTCTACAAGGTCGTATTGGTCCCACTACATATCTACAAAGGCTTGGATTCGGTTCGGTCCCAGTTCGGGCTAAGTTGGTACAATCGGGTCATCTAAAATCAATATATTTAATTAATAAATAAATAGTTCATCGGTAGGGGTTAAGTCGCAACCTAATCTGATTTTCCTAGTTAGGACACTCATATGGCTTTGCATTCCCCTACCATGGCTAAATACTAGTCAAAGCACGCTACTGTACTAACCGTGCCATGATTTCTAGCGTCTTGTACTTCAAAACTCAACCATGATTAAAATCATCTACCGTATAATTTAGTAAATAATTATTTATAATTTTAAAATCACTATTTAAATCAAATAAATAAAATAAAATAAATATTTCAAAATTCCGGGAAGGGGAGCTACAAATCTACCCTACCTTAAAAATAATTTCGTCCTCGAAATTCTAATTCGTAGCTATTCTTAAAATTCAAGAAGAAAGTCTACCTTAACCTTAATATCCTCAAATTTAATTTCTCACAAATATTTTATAACCAAGAATATTTGAGGACTTCTACCCACCTTTGGTCACACTACTCCCTTGAAACACAGGTCACTAAAATCATATAATCTTCTAACTAGTAACTAAAAATTCTACCAAGACTATCTAGGACATATGGTACCTATAATCCCTCATATATATAAACAACCAATATTCAATAGTCAAGCAATATTATACTATAAATTAAGAATTTCTGATAAATCCTAGATAGCACGATCATTCGTCACCCCGAAATAAAAGGGACGAGAATCAATGGCACATGAAGCAAGAAAGTATAATCGAGAGCAAATATGGAGTTTTCAAGGACGTAGAGAATTTCTAGGAGAATTTTCAAGGCAGTGTGGAATGAGATTTCTAAGGGTTTAGTCAGTTGTGCAGGCTCGTACCAGTACAGTTACGTAACAGGTACGATATGCTCTGACCTGCATGGGCCACCACAAAAACTTGTCACGACCCGCACCCGCTTTTCGAACGCGAGCTCGTGAGCAAGCCAGCTACGTATTCGAGTCGGACTCCAGCCCGACTCGAATACGTATAAGCTGTCAAGGCTATGGTATACTGCCAAATCATGGCAAACAAATCTATATCTCAATCCACAATAAGAATATTAAAACATGAATGAACACTATGGGTCATGGTCTGCAGCCCACTAGCATATTGTTCGATTAGACTCCAAGAATGATATGAGTCTATAAATAAGCAGAGTATATCATGGTACAAATATAAAGCACGAAAAGATAATAAAGAAATAACACAAACAAATACCTGTATCATAGATCGTAATCCTCCACCATCCCGCTCTACTAACTAACACCATGCAATCGCTAAACCTTAAGAGATCATCAGGTCCTCAGAGGACTAGCAAGATACATAAAACATGCCACTATGACAGTAAATAATATGCATAAAGGGAATGACAGAAGTATGACACTCTACTTCTAAACAAATACATGATAACGTAACATCAAGGACAATGTTCAACACTTGGGCTAATAGACAGAGTACCATGACAATCGTAGCTCATCCGAAACTAACGACCAACAGAATAATCACAATCGCATCTCCTCCGAGAATAACGACCAACAGAATATCACAACCGTAGCACGAAACTAACGGCCAACAGAATAATCAATACAACCGAAGCTCATCTGAACTACCGGCCAACAAAACTATCATATAGCCCGCATGCCTAGTAACTGTCCTCTATGTCACAAGGAACTATACAGGTGTCCAGTCAAGTCGAATGAAGTCAAGTACAACTAACAGGTCAGGACATATCAAGTGAATGTGACTCGCGACAAGGCAATACTACCAGGACCTATACATGGAGTAACAGTGATATAATGGATAAAGGAAATAATGTACGTGCACGTAAATGAGGAAAATATCACTGATATGAACATAAAAAGCAGGCAATGAAATGTGACAGAAAAGAAACTACGATATACATTAAAGTACTGTAGAGTGGCAAGGTATAATTGCCTGGTGGCAGCACGAAGAACCAATAAGATACCGTCAACTCGTACGCCATAAAGTCAAAATCTACAATTGTCTCCGAAAACTGAAATAAACATTACCAATGTTCTTAGAATAGTCAAATTAGCTAGGATTGCCTGTCCTTAAGCCCAATTCTGGACACAGGGGCAAAACGGTAATTTTGGGCAAAAACGATGTCCGCTATTGGACCCGCTTTGTACCGAAAAGTGTACCAAAGTCAATGGTCTCTAAAGTCATTAAACTATATGTCTACAGATCCGGTTTTCCGATACGAACCCAACCGTATGTCCAGAGTTGGATTCCGACGGGCCGTGCACCAAATCGCCTGTTGAGTGGAACCGTGGGGCCCGCAAAACGACGTATGATTCAACTGTCTCAGAATTGGACCAAACTTGGCATACAGGACCAGAAAAATGATACGGTCCTGATGGCGCAAGTTTCGTCTCGATCTGACGAGCGTGCACAAAGTAATTGGAGAATTTGCAAAGTGCACGATACGGTGAATTTCGACGGATACGCATCAAATTCGTCGCGCACACGCGACCAATTTGAATTCCGCCAAAGCCCACACGACCACGAAGCCGTTACGCAGCTTTCGATGCCTTCGGTTCGCGACCACGTCGCCCGGAATGGCGGGACGCACGTCGTGTGGAACAATTTTCTAGTTTTTAAAACAGGTTTTTGGAAAACTTTGGGATTCGATTTCTCGACGCGTAGTCGATGATTTCCGAATCCACAAAAAGGATTACGAAGCCCTATATGTTGGGTTTAACTTCTGTTCAGAAAGTTTTCTGATTCGAAGGATAGATTGGTGGGAAATTCGACGTGAAGTTGGGTGTTTGGGACTGCTCTGTGAACTGTTCAAGACCAGTCTTTCGGCAAAGTTCGTGTTCGTTTTACGATGCATATATCGCAGAACAAATCGAAATATCTAAAGGGAATGGAAGTTGGTTATATTATGGTCGTACCTGAGCAAACGGTTCGACGTTTCGTCGACCGAGGAGGGAGAAATCACGTCACGAAGTTGTCTCCGCGGCTGCTGTCACTGCTGTCGTTTCAGTTTTGCGCGCGCGCGTACGAAGCTCTCCGACGACTCTGTCGCCGGCCGACGGCCGCCCACCGTGGGGCTGGCGCATGCGCGGGTGGCTCGCCTAGGGTTGGTGGCAGTCGCAGGCGTGTAGTAGTTAGGGTTTTGATGTATATAAGGTTTCGTTTTCGTCGAGTACCCATCGGTTCACTTATAGGTCTGCTGAGTTCGGGTGTTAACTGCACAGTTTGGGTATTAAGCGGGGTGGGCTCGGCCTGTGAGGGTGAAGGCTAAGCCCGGGGCTGCTACTCCTTCTATTCTTTATTTAACTTTTTCTATTACTATACCATTTATTAAAACTAATGTATATACATTTACCTATTTATATATACAATATATATACACATATTTATTTAATATATATACACCTACGTACACCCATATACATTTATATATAATATATGCATTTATATATGAATACACAAATACACTTATATATATATTTATATATATATATATATATACGCACATACACTAATATATACACACATACACTAATATATATATATATATATATATATATATATATATATATATATATATATTATTTATATTTATATATATATATATATATATATATAAATATAAATAATATATATATATATATATATATATATATATATATATATATATATATATATTTATATATACTTACAATTACACAAATATTTAATATACATATTTTACCTATAACAATATATCAATATTAATATATAACCTATCAATATTTAATATACATATTTTACCTATATCAAGATATCAATATTAATATATATCATACCAATATTTAATATACATATTTTACCTATAACAAATATTTAGCAAATAATTGCCAATTCCTAAAAATATATACGAAAATAAATGCCTTTACCAAACATGTCTACAAGGCCGTATTTGGTCCCACTACATACCTACAAAGGCTTGGATTCGGTTCGGGCCCAGTTCGGGCTAAGTTGGTTCAATCGGGTCATCTAAAATCAATATATTTAATTAATAAATAAATAGTTCATCGGTAGGGGTTAAGTCGCAACCTAATCTGGTTTTCCTAGTTAGGACACTCATATGGCTTTGTATTCCCCTACCATGGCTAAACACTAGTCAAAGCACGCTACTGTACTAACCGTGCCATGATTCCTAGCCGTCTTGTACTTCAAAACTCAACCATGATTAAAATCATCTACCGTAATAATTTAGTAAATAATTATTTATAATATTCTAAAATCACTATTTAAATCAAATAAATAAAATAAAAAAATATTTCAAAATTCCGGGAAGGGGAGCTACAGAAAAGAAACCAAAGATTGCAGTTCTCATCTCTACTGAGTTTTTCACATTTATTCTGTATTTTTTTTTATTGAGTCTAGATTATATTGTGAGTCGGGATCACTGGCATTTACGAATTTCAATCATAAAACCCATCTTTGATCCAAACCCGAACCAAAATTCTTTCCTGACCCAAACTAAATCCACATCCAAAAGGTTAACCCCAATCAGTTGACCAGGATCCCTGGTAATCGAACTTGGCATGAGTTCTAATCGAACTCGGACCGAACTCGGTCACCAGAGATCACTCCTGGTCAGCAGCTTTACCTATTCTTTTGGATCACCAACGTTCAAATTTATGAACGTTAGACTACCGAGTTTTGCCCGAACTCTATCTCAAAAATTTCTATAAAAAGAGAAGAAAATCCTATTTCTATTCACTCATTCATTCTTCATCTTCTCTATCTATTCCTAAGCTTTCTATTCAAGTTTCAAAGATTTAATCTTTAATTCTCCAAGTCAACACGATCCTTCTAGTCCCCGTGCTTTTAGATTAGAAGTGTTCGAGTTGTACAAAGCTTTGGCGTATAAAAGCTTTTCTCAAAAAGGTGTTGTTGAAGTTTGATCGTGGATTTCGGATAAAAACACGATGGTGTTGAAGTTGGTGTGTTCTTCGGAGTAAAGCACGCGGTGTAATCTCGACTCAAAATAGTATATTATAGCGAGCAAGAGTTCTCACGAACTGGACTAGTCCTCTCAGAAGGAAACCAATATAAACCTGCTATGTTTGTGTATTATTTTATTGCCTCAACTATTTACTATTTTACTCGAATTTAAATTTGATTGATTATCTACTTGACATGCTTATAATTTTTAAGTGTCAATTATTTTTTTACAGCACTCTATTCACCCCCCTCTAGAGGTGTCAACGATCCTACAATCATATGTGGAAGAACCGATCAAAGTCTTAGAGTGCAAGGATAAGCTACTTCGAAATCAAGTACTCTGGAGGAACCAGTCGGTCTGCGTACTTCGAAATCGAGTGCTTTACTTCGTCCACATACTATGGAGGAACCAGTCGGTCGAGGACTCAACCTGGGAACTCGAGTCAGAGATGAGGGAAAGGTTTTCTTCGTTGTTTTTCTAACGGTAGATTCTCTTCTTAAGTTTTGAGGATGAAACATTTTCTTAGTTTGTTATGGTGTAGTGCTCCGTCCCTACATTGTGCCCCATTTTTCGTCCACGGGGTGCGTGAGAAAGGAACACAATCACTATCGATTTAGTAGGGACCAATTGATCGGGATCGATTGAATCTATTGAACAAGACCGATTGAATTAAGATCATTTTCTCGTTATGGAATGGCTTCTTCGGAATCAAGTCCCATATTTAGCGGATTGTGCCTCAAGAATGGACTTTGCGACTGAGTCAGAAGAAACCTCCCGTTGCTCTACTTTTCATGTCGTACTTGCTTCTTTGGCTTTGGTTTTCTGAATGCATTTTCATAAATGTTTTTGATGATTTTTATGGCTTGTGTTTTCGAACTCCGTATTCGTATCGAACTCATTGAATGAGACAGTATTCTAATCAGTTGCTTATGCGATTTCAGGTGATCACGTAGGCATTGTATAGCACAGCCAATGGGTCTCTCACCTTAATCAAATAATCAAGGTGACTGGCTGACCCTTCTCCACTTTGACCATCTTGCTTTTTAAATCAGTTGATAACATCGTTGCGAATGAAATATTAGATGCAAATGTACGGACACATCTGCTTATTCCATTGAACTTCTATATGCTTGCTATGTTATTCATGATATAGAACTGTGTTAAACAAAAGATAGACTCATTGATTTTAATAATGCCACCATAAGGTAGGACACGATGAAAATAGTTAAGTCTCATAAAATAGACCTTACTTCAGTAACTCGTTTAGTCTAGTTCGGTTATGGACAACTTGTGTACAAGGTAAAAGTTTCCTCGAATGGTACCCCAGGGCCACGGGACCGATTCGGCCTACGGGGAACCACGATATAGCTGTGCGGAATGTTAGCACGAGTTTTACGGGGACTTTCAACGGGACTCGCTACTTGCGTTGAAGGGTCCCGTTTAACAAAGTTATAAGTCCAGGATGGCTTGTGGTGTCAATGAACATCATATATGAAATTGCATATGATATGCTAGTAAATGATAACAATTGACAGGAAAAATATGGTAAGTCTCACATTGCATGACACGCTCTGCCATGGATAAGTTCTAGCATAATTCATATTATGCCTATCATATGCTTGTCTAAAATTCATTTGGCTAGCTAGAACGATCACAAATTAAGTCATATAATTTCTTCAACCAAATGAGAGCATGGTACTTAATTAGCCACGCACCAGCACATGTGAACGTATTGATCCTCGCTCTCCACAAGTACCCCGAACCAAGAAGGACGTTCCAATTACTAAACTCAAGATGACGCAAGTTTATTTTGTCATGACCCGTACCTAGTATTTGGGCATGAGTCGTGGGTACATTCAGCCTACGTTGCAGTGTCGACAGTAGAACGCTGTCTAATCCTCCACAATATAACAAACACAACCACACAGTTTATATATATTTCATATCAGTCTAAAGGCACAGATGAATCAAGATGCAACAAGAGTACTCAACATAGCTAGAGAGAAAAGATGAAAATAAACTACATAAATCTTAGAGAATCAAATACAAATAATATCAATCCACATGTACAAACTCCAATAATCTCCAAATAATAAAATAAAACAACTAGAAAGGTCTTCGAAGACAATCCGGCCAAAACTAAATAATGTCTAACTAGATGTCATCTATAGAGGGCAGCTCCGCTAAAGTCGCGTCCATATCCTCCGGTATGCCAAGATCAGGATCTACTGTCTGATCATAATAAGTAGTACAAAAATCCTATAACTCATCACTTAAAAATAGTTTATTCAGTCAGGAATGGACACAAGCACACAGACTGGCAGGCTATTCGCAACATAATAGAATTTGCAATATATGAAAATAGCAAATGTGAAATAAAACTAGATAGTAAATTGATATCATGGCATATCTAGAATAAAGTAGGAATATATATCAACTAGAAGAAAAATATGTAAATAGGGTGACATGGCAAGTGATGAAGAAACAAGAAAAGAACAAATAAAATAATTATCTACGTGTGTTGAAATATCGTGTTCGACAAGTGAACGTCTAAGGGGTAAATTCGGCACCCCGCACGTGAAATATTCAGTTACTATTCTCTATGAAAGACACGGGGGATAGAAAGGGTAGTTCACACGTCTACTAAGATATTTTCTCTCCCGACTAGTACTCATGAACTCGAACAAGTCATGAACACGGTAAGCATGATAATCAAGAATGTAATAAGTAGAGATCCATGATACTAACTCATGTGACGAGCGTGTCAACAAATAAGAGAAGCATACGTATACATGTAGTGGAAAAACTATTAGGAATTGAAAGCAATCAGTATATCTACTTGTTTGTGGTCCTGAGCTGTGGATACGGGTCAAGTGTTGAGTCCAAGTCCACATAACCTATATGTTATAAATTAACTGTTAATATGTAACCTAAATGTATTTACAGCTTATCTATTTAACTTGTTGGATTTCTAGTCCTTCTTAACTCTATCTACTTTGCGTAGGCATATATATATTGCTAACCCCTTTATGTTTATAACTTATATTAGGTTTATATACTCTACTTTTATAGATAGGTATATCCTTAGCTATATATGTATACAAAGTCCGGTTATGAAAGGATATAGTCCCTTAATGACCATAGGGGTGGTTGCATTTCTAGTATCACTGACTCTATCCACTCCTCTTGTACCCTCTATAGGAACTTTTTATAGTTATTTAGTACTTAGGATATTGTAGGACAGTTTCCTATCCCTTCCCCACTAATCTGCACATAAGGATTATACCCAAATTGATGTACACGAAAGGACACCCAAGAATGCACTCTTGACGCCCCTCTTCCTAGTAAAATGACCATTATCCTCTACCTACAGTTCTCTGTGAGTAGCTCACACTAGTCTTGACACAAGTTTTCATATATTCACCCTTTATTGTAATATTTTGGAATGGTATGCACCTCATGCTAATGTGTCTTGCTGCAACAGCTGCTATCCGAGTTGCCTAGGGTGACCATACCTAATGTTCTGTTCTTCACTGACCTATACTCAATTCCTATTTTGTTTGCCTAAGCAATACCCCAATATTGTACACACTGACCTACCTACAACTTCTTATCATGCATGGGTTTGGACTGAACTCGATTACAGGGAATCCGTACTCTACTTATTATTCTGTCTTTTTTCTTTATCTAAGGATACATGTTGCACATAGGACATGAGAGTTCCCCCCAATCCTTGGTATTCTATCTAGACATCCACTCTAACCTGACACACATACAGTCGAATACCTACCTACATACCCGTCAATTTGACACTTAATAACAATTCGACACACACACAAACAACATACTCTAACTGGTTTGCAACAATACCTTCTCTGTTTATTGGGGTGACCTATCTTTGTATACCTGGCTCTTACATACTGATACCTTATTGTCTTATGATATTCTCTATCTCACTTGGATACATGTATTCCCTTGTAGGTAAGTGTCTATGTAACCAGCCTACTCCCATATTAACTTTTCTCATAGTCAATAGTATTATCAAATTATTGATACAATAGTACATTTTGATACTCTGATATAGTCAATAGAATATGTAACCATTCCTGGATTTACAAGGTTATCAAATATGGCTAAGTCACCACATCCATGTGGAGCTAATTGATACATGGTTGCATTATTCAATCAGTCACAACGATTAGGCTGGTCCCCCTTTCTATATGATATTACATGCTGCTTTTAGGCTACATTGCTCAAATTGCTTAGAATCTGGACTTGACATGAAGACAGGGTTTACTGTGTTTGAAATTGTTATGGTATACAACATGTAGATAATCACACATGCCCATATAAGTATGACTGTAGGATACCTGGTTAAAGAGGCTATAGTTAAGGGTGTTCCACATATCTGTTGTGTCCCTACATATCTTACCTTCACATCCCTTGTTATTACTCCTATGGTTACCTCCTACTGGATCCTCTAGAATACAACCTAGTCCCATGTTGTCAGCATACAGCTGTAATAATATATTGTTTCCATTTCTTATTTACAGTTGATACCCCCTTCATCTCCTAGTCTTTGCAACTGTTCCTTAAGAACTTGGACAATGTGATGTACCCATGTTCCCAAAGTCACATAGGTGCATACACCTGTGCTTGCCTCTATTCTAATCAATAGATACACCCCTTTAGGGAATGTGGACCTGATCACAATGTGTAGGACACATGCTGTCATGGTTTCTAATACTCTTCTAGGTATGATACATAGGTAATTTATCTACTTGGCTATTTAATTAGCCCAACTGAGGTTCCTATTGCCGTTAAGAGAAATCTTTGTCATATGTTATTTATCAATCCAACCTAGCTCTGGTTCGTCTCATCTTCTTGATACCCTAACACGCCTAGAGGACTCATATAGCACTACATGGGTTTATTGGTACTCCATGTGCAGGCTGGCACCTGACATGTACTTGATGTGTCAGTGCAACTGATGCATGTCATGTTGACTGATGTTCTATATGTAAGCTGACATGCCAATAGGCATACATCCAAGTTCCTTATCCTAGCTTTGTGCACACAAGGACTCTCTATGGTTTCTTCTAAAGAATTAATTTGAATATCTATAATATTATTAGGAATAATTCGAAAACACGATCAGTTTAACTAGTAATGTGTGGTTGATTGATACGATTGGAAGGTAGAGGTTACCTGCTGAATCGGTGGCTATTTCTCGATGATTCTCCCAAGGTTACCTCGACTTGGTGAAGAACAAGCGACAGCAGAAATTAAGGTTCGAAGGAATAGATGCGTGGGTAGAAGGAATCGAGCACCTGCTCTCCATATATACCTTTGATTTAAACCTAAGGGGATAAGGGAAAGGAAATTGAATCCAAATTCGATTCCTATCATGAATTGGCCATTACCATTTGAATTTGGCAGAATTTGCCATCCTACCCCTCTTCCTAATTTATTTGCATAATAAACCACATTTGGTCGAATCACAATATGATACATAAGTCCCTTTAGGAATATATATATATATATATATATATATATATATATATATATATATATATATATATATATATATATATATATTTAAGGAATATATATATATATATATGTACATATATATATATATACATATATATATATATATATATATATATATATATATATATATATATATATATATATATATATATATATTTAAGGAATATATATATATATATATGTATATATATATATATACATATATATATATATATATTCCTTAAATATATATATATATATAAATATATATATATATATATATATATATATATATATATATATATATATATATATATATATATGTATATATATATATATATATATATATATATATATATATATATATATATATATATATATTAAGGAATATATTTATATTTAAGGAATATATATATATATATATATATATATATATATATATATATATATATATATAATATAAAAAAAAAAAAAAAAAAAAAAAAAAAAATATATATATATATATAATATGCTACTGATTTGCTTAATGCAGTTTCTTTATTCATGGCTGGGTTCTATTAACCTAAATCGATCACCAGCACATCTCTTGTTCTCATTCCAAAGATAAAGAACCCGACTTCTATGACCGACTTTCGACCAATCAGTCTGTGCTCGGTAGTGAACAAAATTATATCTAAATTGCTTGCAAGATGACTTGCCCCGATTCTTTCCAAATTAATCTCAGCTAAGCAAAGTGGCTTTGTCAAGGGGCGAGAAATTGTTGATAATATTCTTTTGGCTCAGGAAATGATGAATAAAATAAAGAAGAAATACAGAGGGGGAAATGCCGCAATTAAGCTTGATATGATGAAAGCTTATGATAGGCTAGATTTGGGTTTTGTAATGCAAGTCATGCAGAAGTTCGGTTTCAATGAAACGTGGATCAGTATCATTTTCAGATTGGTTAACAATGTATAGTTCTCTACCATCGTGAATGGCATGTCTCAGTATTTTTCCAAGCTTTCAGGGGTGTTCGACAGGGTGATCCACTATCCCCAGCATTATTTGTCATTACAGCAGAAGTTTTGTCTCGCAATCTGAACAAGTTGGTGATGAAACCCTCATTCACTCATTTTTATGCTCCGAACGGTTGCCCTCCGATTACCCACTTAGCCTATGTTGATGATGTCTTAATCTTCGCATCAGGTGATCTCAAATCTAAGGTCCTACAGCGCTATGAGGTGGCATCGGGGCAGCAGATAAATTATGCCGTCTTCTATTTATGTTCATGAGTCATTTCCAACAGATAGGGCTCTTCAATTACAAGCTATCACGGGCTTCAGTATTGGCTCTCCTCCGTTTACTTATTTGGGATGCCCGTTGATGGCTGGAAAACAAAATACAAGCATGTATGAAGAGCTAATAGCCAAAGTTTGTCATCAACTAGAGGGTTGGCAACAGCGTCTATTGTCATATGGTGGTAAACTAGTTCTTCTCAAATCAGTTTTGACATCAATCCCTATTTATACCTTGGCTGCCTGCAATCCGCCGGTAAGTGTCATCAACCAACTTGAATCTATGTTCTCTAGATTTTTTTGGGAACACGGGATGGAGTCGATAAGCACAATTGGGTTGGTTGGAAATCAATGGCTAGGCCATATGGTAAAGCTGGATTGGGGTGCATAGTTTGAATGAGATTTTGGATGCATTCACCACTAAAATGTGGTGGAAGTTCAAAATACAGGAGACGTTATGGACTAAGTTCTTCCGGGCAAAGTATTGTTCCCGTCAGCAAATGGATGTTGTATCTCCAAACTCGCAGGCTTCCAGAATATGGAAGCGGTTGGTACAGGAAAGGGAATTGAGGAATCAATTTATATCTCATCAAATGATCGATGGCACTCTGACGTGGCGATAGTCTCCTTCACCAACAGGTACATTCACTCTCTCATCTGCATGGAAGCAAATTCGCACTCCGGCGATGTACCGTCCATACTTTAAACATATCTAGGGTACACGTATTCCACTGAAATGGTCGATTCTTCTATGGCAGATTTTATTACAAAAATTACCTATAGATGATCAGGTGCAGAAATTAGGGTTTCATATGGCGTTTTATTGTCATTGCTGCCGAGAGCCTGCTCGGGAATCCGTATTTCATTTGTTTGGAGAAAGGGATTGTTGGTATTTTTGCCTTTGGACTAGAAAAGATAGTCCCATATCGGCTACACCAAATGGTGAGTATCTCAATATAATGCATTGCTTGTGTTGAGGTGTGCACATGAGGTGTAGTGGGGCACAAGTTTGTGCCATGTGGAAGTATTTTTCTAGAAGGAAAAAGGATTAAATCCAACAAGGATGAAAGTTAATTTTTGTTGTGCGGACTCGGACTCGGACACGGACTCCAGGATGTCTCGTGCATGCACGGGAGTGTTCGGGGGGTAGGCGTGGACTGGCACACTTCTATGCTGACTGTGGGATGATCTAAAATATCAAACTCTATTTTTGAGTATTGGTATTTTAGTCCCACATCGGATAGGAGAAGAGGTGAAGTCTCAACTCCACTCTATAAATAGAGCCCCTTGGCCTCCTTTGAAAGATGCACCAAGAAGAGAGAAAAGGGAGTCTGTAAAGTCCAGGAAGCCCGTTCAAGTCTCAAATATTGACTTACGAGCGTTCCAGAAGTTCTCCTGAACTTGCTGGTTCCTGGGAGCTTATCCGTACTGCGGGTATAGCTTTGAGCGCCGGTGTTCTACACCCCAGCGAGATCCGTTCTTCTTCTTCCTCCCTCTTTCTGTTGCCTTCGAGAATCTGAGACTCAACTGTTGTTGATCATCTCTTGTTGCCTTCGAGAATACCGTCGCTTCTCTTTAGAAGTAATACGGTTCGGTTGCCTTCGAGAATACCGTCTCTTCTCTTTAGAAGTTATACGGTTCTGTTGCCTTCGAGAAATATTACGAAATAATCTTTTTAGATTCTCGTAAAACAACTTCACCTTCTTTAGGGTGTTGTTGTCAGAAACATTGTCTTTACAATTGTTTCTGAACTCGTGTTTTTTCCATCGATTGTTCGTCAAGGGACTAACAATCTCAAAGCTATACGATTCGATGGAAAACACTCGTGCTTCGCTTGTCGATACCGGCTTTAACAAGTTGGAGAAATTCGACGGTGAACACTTCCAGATCTGGAAGCGAAAGGTGACTCTGAACCTTCAACTCGTGGATGTTGATCACGTGTTGGATGAGGAAGAACCAATCGTTCCAGCAACAGGATCTGCTGCTGTTCTGGCCGCTGCTACGAGCAAGCAGACGAAGTGGAAAAAGGATAACAGCATATGCAGGCTGCTGATCCTGAATTCCATGGAAGACTCTCTGGCCGAGTCCTACACAAAGAAGACTTCTGCCAAAGAGATCTGGGAGTCCGTGGGGAAGCTGTATGACGACGACGAGGCCCGGTCGAAGATGTTCATGGTTGAAAAATACCATAAATGGGTCTTTGAAGACGAGAAGACCATGCTGCCCCAAGTGAAAGAGTTCCTGAAGCTGCGCCAGAAACTGGAGGACGAAAGCATGCCCCTCGTCGACAAGTTCGTCGTTGGAGGGATCGTGGCAAAACTTCCTCCAGGATGAAGCGACATCTATGCAAGGATGCATAGGAAGAAGATGGAGATTAGCCTGGATAATCTCCTCAGTGAGATTCATGTTGAGGACGAAATGCGCTCTCAACAGAAGTTGGACGCCCTGTCCAAGCAACTAGCAACGGCGAATCTGGTTCAAGCCACCAGAGAGAACAAAGGGAAGCAGGCGGCTTCTCACCACAAGAAGGAGGACTTCTCGAATCTGAAAGTGAAGGGTCCAGGATTCAAGCAACAGAAGTCCAAGTCCCATGTGACTTGCTTCAACTGTGGCAAGAAGGGTCACTATAAAAGTGAATGCAAGTCCAAGCCCAAAGAGCAAGGTGAGCCTAACAAGGTTTCTTTGGTTACTAATCAAATTGCCATGATAGCACAGGTTGCAACTGTGGGGGCTGACTTGGATTGGTGGATAGACACTGGTGCGACATGTCATGTCTGTTCAGACAAGGACTGGTTCGTCTCCTATGAGCCTACTTCCGAGAAAGTCATGATGGCGAACCAGGCACAAGCTGAAGTACTGGGGACCGGGACGGTGGAGCTGAAGCTTACATCGGGGAATATTC
Source organism: Iris pallida (assembly GCA_029216955.1). Lineage (NCBI taxonomy): Eukaryota > Viridiplantae > Streptophyta > Magnoliopsida > Asparagales > Iridaceae > Iris > Iris pallida. The sequence goes on along the minus strand of JANAVB010016400.1, from coordinate 9,886,082 downwards.
TGACGCTTCAAGGTGTGAAGCATGTTCCTGCAATCGCTAAGAACCTGATCTCTGGGAGCCTGCTCTGCAACGCAGGCTTGAGGATGGACATCAATGCTGGCCAAATGGTGATGTCCAAGAAGGGTACTTTCTTCGGGAAAGCTTTTCAAACTGAAGGAATGTACAAGATTCAGCTTGTTGTAACCCAGCATGATAATATAAATGCTATCACTTTTTCTGATTATTCTCTTGAGTTGTGGCATAATAGGCTAGGACATGTTCATTGTAAAAGAATTAACAGAATGTCTAGTCTAGGACTTATCTCCAAGTGTGGGGGTAAGGTAGAGAAATGCGTAGTATGTGCTCAGACGAAGATCACTAGAAAACCCTTCTACAGGGTCCATCGAAGCACAGATCTTCTGGAGTTGGTTCACTCAGATATCTGTGACTTTAAACAATTCTCTACAAAGGCCGGGATGAAGTATTTCATTACTTTCATCGATGACTTCTCAAAGTATGCTTTCGTCTACTTGCTAAAGTCTAAAGACGAAGCATTCGAGAAGTTCAAGGAGTTCAGGGCCGAGGCTGAGCGGCAAACTGGACAACAACTCAAGAGGTTAAGGAGTGATCGAGGCGGGGAGTATCGGTCTCATGAATTCTTATCATTCTGCAAAGAACATGGAATCTTAAATGAGATAACGGCTCCGTACTCTCCTCAATCCAACGGAGTAGCAGAAAGAAAGAACAGAACGTTGACAGAGATGATGAACTCCATGCTGTTGACTACGGGTCTTCCAAAGTATTACTGGGGAGAAGCTGCACTAACGGCAACGTTCATTCTGAACAGAGTGCCATATGCAACTTCCGACATAACTCCTCATGAACTCTGGTTCAAAGTCAGACCTAACTTGAATGTCATTCGAGTGTGGGGGTGTCTGGCTTATGTGAAGCTTCCGGATCTGAAGATTCAGAAGCTGGGGACAAGGACTACGAAGGCGATCTTCTTGGGGTATGCCGAGAAGAGTGATGCTCGGAGATTCCTTGATATCGAGTCAAACTATATCATCGAATCTCGCGATGCTGAATATTTTGAAGAAAAGTTTGCAAGGCACAAGAACATTGTTCTCGCGGACATTCCGGAGAATAATGAGGGTGCGAAGCAGACAGAGGTCTTTATCGAACCAGTAGTCCAAGATGGAGCTGTTGTCGAGGAGACACCAGCTGAACCAGAACTCGCTAGGCCGTCAACTAAGCGAGCGAGGAGGCCGAAAGACTTCGGAGATGACTTCGTCACCTATCATGTGGAAGCAGATCCGCTTACCTATGATGAGGCGATGAAGACCAGAGATGCTATATTCTGGAAGGAGACGATTGACAACGAGATTGACTCAATCACCTCCAATAACACATGGGTATTGGTCGACCTACCAGAAGGAGCAAGACCCATCGGATGCAAATGGATCTTCAAGAAGAAGATAAAAGCAGATGGAACCATTGACAAGTTCAAGGCCAGGCTAGTGGCCAAGGGGTTTGCTCAGAAGCAGGGGATCGACTACTTTGACACTTATGCTCCAGTAGCTCGGATGACAACTATCAGATTGTTAATTGCTTTAGCAGCAATACACAAGCTGGTGATACATCAGATGGATGTGAAAACGGCATTCCTTAATGGCGAGCTGACCGAAGAGATCTACATGCAACAACCAGAAGGTTTTGTCGTCAGAAGTCTGGAAGACAAAGTCTGCAAGTTGATGAAGTCTCTGTATGGTTTGAAGCAAGCTCCCAAAATGTGGCATGAGAAGTTTGACAAGGTGATAAGGTCAAATGGCTACAGGGTCAGTGAAACAGACAAGTGTGTCTATACGAAGTTTGCTGACGGAAGAGGAGTAATCGTTTGTCTATACGTGGACGTCATGCTAATCCTAGGTACGGATTTAAGCTGCGTCACAGAGACAAAGAAATTCCTCTCGACCAAGTTCAGTATGAAGGACTTGGGGGATGCCGACGTAATCTTGGGGCTCAAGATCATCCGGACAAGCACTGGAATAGCGCTGTCACAATCTCATTATATTGAGAAAATGCTCACTCGCTACGGGTATCAAGATCTTCCTTTTATTTGATACACCGTACCGGAGTGATCAGAAGCTGGAGCCAAATTTGAGGGAAAGCGTCAGGCAGTTGGAGTACGCTAGCATCATCGGAAGCTTGATGTACGCTACTACTGCCACAAGGCCTGACATAGCTTTTGCAGTGGGAATGCTGAGTCGGTTCACTAGCAATCCAGGCGTTGAGCACTGGAAAGCTGTGAAGCGTGTTATGAGATATCTCAAGAAAACTCAGACATATGCACTTTTCTACAGCGGAGATCCGTTAGTAGTGGAAGGCTTCAGTGATGCTAGCTGGTGTTCAGATATGGAGAGCGAGTATTCCACAGGTGGATTCGTATTCGCCATGGGCGGAGCTGCTATATCGTGGAAGTCGAAGAAGCAAACTATGTTATCTCGCTCCTCCATGGAATCTGAATTCTTTGCATTGGATGCTGCTGCAGATAAAGTAGAATGGCTTCGGGAGCTCATGTATGATCTTCCGGTGGTTGGGGCTCAGATACCGGCAATACCGATATACTGTGACAACCAGGCGGCAGCAGCAGTGGCATCAAATGAACTCTTCAACGGGAAGAAGAGAACGGTGCGGTTGAAGCACAGAGCAGTACACGATCTTATCAAGATAGGTGTTATTGCAGTGATTGATGTTCGAAGTCAGGAGAACCTGGCGGATCCGTTCACCAAGGGCCTCAAGCGCCAGCTGGTCGATGACACAGCTTGTAAAATGGGCTTGAAGGCATTCTGATATTGTGTTATTACATTCCTACCATAAAGTTTTATGCTATTAGTTCAAAGAGAAATCTACTAGGCATCTAGCTTTTGGTTCAAGGGAGGACTATTAACCAGAAGAATATCAGGAACGGTGGGTACTTGTCCTATGTGACATGAAGAGGTTACGGACCTACAACCACTGTTGTCTACTATTGTTTTCTGCGGAAAACGGATCCTGTGGGAAGGTTGGCTTAAACGTCTTAATGAGTTCTCAGGCAGAGTGAATGCCTGGTGTGCTTTACAGAAAGCACGGTAGAGCAGCACTACAAGGAGTGAAACTCCATGCTACAGTGGGGTGACTCCACCATGAGGTTCCCAGGTAGGGATAATGCCTCGGCTTTGCAAGCTAAGTCACAGCGGAGTAGCACCGCAAATAGGCAGGTAGCCTAATGCTGTATGATAATCGTAATAAAGAGAGGTAGACAGCACTACAAAGAGGATGATGTCCTCATGTTACAGTGGCATGACACCACGAAGAGGTACCGGGTAGGGTAAAGCCTCGGCTTCGCAAGCCATGTCATAGCGGCGTAACATCGCACGGAAGCGCAAGGCTTCATGCTGGGTAGTTTGGCACTACAAAGGGGCTTGTGACCTCATGCTACAGTAGTATGACACTACGATGAGGTACCCAGGTGGGGTAAAGCCTCGGCTTTAAGCCATGTCATAGCGGCGTAGCACCGCAAAGAAGCGCAATGCTTCATGCCATGACTCTTTATAAAGAACTCACCTATAGTGTATGGAAAGAGATATCAGGCCGTCTCTTGAGGGTAAGCTTGTAGACGCCCAAAATTATACACTGAAACCAGGCTGGCACAAGGCCTTCAATGTGCAGCCAGAAGCACAGTTGATGTCATTATGTGAGTAGGAAGAATTGCAGTTATGGTGCAGAATTCAAGGCTTAGTCCATTCTTGTATCATGCTGTTATTTAACCTATACGGGAAGATTCAAGTCGTAGCGACATCTCTCCTAATGCATGATGGACAATCACTGTGGGGAACGCTCAACCCATATATTGAGATGTGTGGGGGATTGTTGGTGTTTTTGCCTTTGGACTAGAAAAGATAGTCCCACATCGGCTACACCAAATGGTGAGTATCTCAATATAATGCATTGCTTGTGTTGAGGTGTGCACATGAGGTGTAGTGGGGCACAAGTTTGTGCCATGTGGAAGTATTTTTCTAGAAGAAAAAAGGATTAAATCCAACAAGGATGAAAGTTAATTTTTGTTGTGCGGACTCGGACTCGGACACGGACTCCAGGATGTCTCGTGCATGCACGGGAGTGTTCGGGGGGTAGGCGTGGACTGGCACACTTCTATGCTGACTGTGGGATGATCTAAAATATCAAACTCTATTTTTGAGTATTGGTATTTTAGTCCCACATCGGATAGGAGAAGAGGTGAAGTCTCAACTCCACTCTATAAATAGAGCCCCTTGGCCTCCTTTGAAAGATGCACCAAGAAGAGAGAAAAGGGAGTCTGTAAAGTCCAGGAAGCCCGTTCAAGTCTCAAATATTGACTTACGAGCGTTCCAGAAGTTCTTCTGAACTTGCTGGTTCCTGGGAGCTTATCCGTACTGCGGGTATAGCTTTGAGCGCCGGTGTTCTACACCCCAGCGAGATCCGTTCTTCTTCCTCCCTCTTTCTGTTGCCTTCGAGAATCTGAGACTCAACTGTTGTTGATCATCTCTTGTTGCCTTCGAGAATACCGTCGCTTCTCTTTAGAAGTAATACGGTTCGGTTGCCTTCGAGAATACCGTCTCTTCTCTTTAGAAGTTATACGGTTCTGTTGCCTTCGAGAAATATTACGAAATAATCTTTTTAGATTCTCGTAAAACAACTTCACCTTCTTTAGGGTGTTGTTGTCAGAAACATTGTCTTTACAATTGTTTCTGAACTCGTGTTTTTTCCATCGATTGTTCGTCAAGGGACTAACAGGGATTTGGTTACGAGTGTTTGGGAGAAGCTGGCAGCAGCTTTTTGTATATGCGGTCGTGCTCGGTCCATTCTTGGCATGTTCAGACTGTGGTGGACTCGAAGGAACAAACATCTCAAGGAGATTGTGGTAGGAGCAGTGTGCTGGGTCTCTTGGAAAAACCGAAACAAGTGGCGCTATGAATCCTACTCTTACAATTATGATCAATTGATGTATGAAGTTCGGAGACAGATTCACAAAGCATTGGCTCGATGTCGTCACTCTCCTTCTATACCTCCATTGTTACAGTAGCATGAGCTATGTTCTATACTCTGAATTGGCATTTGCCATTTATCAATAAAGAATTTTGTTTGAATATATATATATATATATATATATATATATATATATATATATATATATATATATATATATATATTTTTATATATATATATATATATATATATATATATATATATATATATATATATATATATATATATATATATATATATATATATAAAATAAAAATAATAATATTAATAATAACAATAATTAATAATATTAATAATAATTTTGGGTTCAAGGGCTCACACATTTGAAGCCTCGTCCGTGTATTGAATGCTTGTTTTGATCATTTTGAAGACTCAACATTCAGTCCAGAAGAAAGATGTCTCGACTCCCCACTATAGTAGGTCTTTACGATAGCAGGTCTTTTGAAATGTTTTGTTTGTAAATGGGGATGTAGTATGGAACGACTATCTCAAAGGCGTTCATTTTGTAATCGAGTCAAGTTGTAAGCCCGTACAGCAAGGATTGAACAGAATCTTGTAAACGATGTCTATTATCAATAAAAAGAAAGTTCCTTCTGTCTCAAATGTGTTGTTCAATTTCTCTGTATGCTCTATTAGATGTTGTGTTTCGGATAACCTTATGATTATGCCTTGTGCGATCGTAATTTAGGTTTGCACGACATCACGCCCGGGGGACGACTATTGATTCTACGGAATTAGACCGTGACAGTATGGGCCACCATAAATAATTGGCAAAATCTGCTCCCACTTTTGTAATACGAATTCTTGGCCAAGTCCAGCCAACGCCGCAACATCGGCGGTAGTACGCTATCTATCATCTACAACTATCATCCATAACTAAGCCATCTACAACAAGCACAACACGCATATATATTATCCACAACTAAGCCATCAGTAATAACCAAAAATATCCAATAGTCTCAATATTATAATCATCAAATAATCCACTAGAACTCAGATAATCTCGGGAACAAACCCGATAGCAGAAAATAAAATAAATACACTAAACTCTATAACTATAACTACTGAATAATACGAATTTATAAGGAAAGAAATAAGCTAATTCGCATTAGTACTGAAATCGGGTATACCAGTGACGTCAGTGTCCCCAACATACTCACCGTAGACTTCTTGACAGATTATGTCATCTACAACTGAAAAATGGTTATCCAGTCAGGATTGGAACATGTACAAGTTTAAACCAGCAAAATACAAGTATAATATAAAGCAATATAACACTAAACATGGAAAATAATGATAAATGGAAACATGACCAATATGAACAAGAAGTCACGCAATAGAAGAACCAATAAAGGAAGTAGCAAACTTGAAAAGATAAAAAACTCATGTCATCAATATTAGTTCACGTATCATGAGAAGTACAATGTTCCTACACATGGACGGCTTGGGCGAACGATGAGGATATAAAAGGCCTGCCCCCATAAACGGGAGAGTTGCCAACAATACAATCGGGCTTTGTCCACGTACTAATATCCATACCTCACAATGATATACACATGGTCACAATAACGATCAAGATAAAAATAAGAAAACATGAACATTAGTCAATCAATCAACTCTCGGGTGTGTAAACAGTCAAGACACGAAAAATATCATGTATAAGCGAAGTATAACAATATAAAGCAAATGCACATAAAAGTGTAAACAAGTACTTGCCTTAATTTTTGGAAGGACTAATAGAGGCTATCAGCCCATGCCATCATCCAACAAACCCCATCGCACAAACAACCACAAGTTAGACCTACGATTTCCACTCTAAAAATCCTACAAAGTGGCTAATGGGTTAACCTAATTAATTACATTTAATTCTAAAATAGACCATCTAAAATCCTATTTTAACTAATTAAAATTTGGAATAAAAACTAAACACAAATTTTAGGCCAAGGAAAGTCACGGTTCCAAATTCGGGACCTGTGACACACAAATCGAGGCATATCGTTTACTATCTAGTCAAATATTATGAACTCAAAATTTTGAGTGTGTACCAGAGTAGATTTCAGTATCACGAGTTCACCGAAATTGATCGTGCCACAAAATCATGATTTGGTCAAAAGTTATCGCTATTATGGCTAATCGTTGACCAAATCTGACTTCTACGAATAAAATAAAATACTAGATTAATTTTTGAAATTTTGAAAAACTACATGTTGTAGATCACTATGTCAGCTTTCCAAAACTTCAAAAGGATCGCGAATCGATGTTCGAGATTTCTCAGAATCTCGAAAATCGTACGACGTATCAATTTTTGGACAATCGACACTCAAATAATTATCCAAAAATTCGTACACAAAATTCCAGAAAACAAATTATATATTCAGAACACTAACCTCGATACACTTCTAATAAGAAATGGGCACGCAAAAATCATGTCTGGATTGGCGGCAATCGTTCCACAAAATTGAAGAACCCCTCTTGAACTCTCTCCCAAAAAGCTGCTAGATTTATTCTAGGTTTTCGGTATTAACCTATATATATAGCAAAAAGGGAAGTCGGTGGAGCCGCTGGAGTCGGGTGGCTGTGCTCCCTCGCTGAGATCCAACGGCCTATTGTGAAGCCGGCTTGGCTGTGACTCCAAGCTCGGCTCGGAATCCGGCTACGGATCGAGTTCTGAACCCCCCCACGTGGGCTATCCACTGACCGCTGGGCCCCGCCCTTTGGCCTTGTTTGGCTGACAGGCGGGCCCGGCTTGGGGTGTATGGGTTTTGTTATAAATCTTTTTTTTCCTTTTCTGATTTAGAAAACTAGTTTTTAATTCTTTTAACCCCCCCCAAACAATTCCAAATAAATTCACAGAAAATTCCTAAAATTCTATAAATTATTTCTAGATACCTAGAGTCTATGTAAAAATATTGGACCTAAAATATCTTCGTGTAGCCTTATAGTAAATCTTAGAAGCCTATAAAAATATTAAAATTGTAGATAAAATTATCTAAAAATCTCCCAAAAATCCAGAAACCCTAAAATAGTAAAATAACACACTAAGGATTTAAAATTATCTAAAAATCTCCCAAAATTCTGGAAAACCTAAAATCTTCTCAGCTGGCTCATGCTAACTGTCTCGATGGAAATCTCACCAGTTGGAGGTATTGCCCCTTATTAATGCTCTGCGAAGTGTTTCCCTACTGGATGCTCTTCCATGCCTGCTCCTCCAATAACTGAGAATAAGGCCCCCCTAGTAGGAAATATACAAATATCAAATAACATGACGAGAAGGGGTAAGGATGAGAAAATAATTCAACAATCAAGGTGGGAAAAGTCGAATCAAGAGATCAAGGAGGACATGTTTTGATTAAGACTCCTATAATAATAACAACCCACAAGTCTGAAAAACAGACCTACATGGGTCACCACTAAAACCTTGTCATGCCCTAAAATTGACATACCGGGACTGACATGGCGAGCTACACCGTATGAGGTACGAAGACATTATACGATAATTACGGCTATTAAGAGACAAGGGAGTGCATGCTACGATCAAGTCTCCTATGGTCTCACATAGCATCTATGTCTCAATCAATCAAAGCAAGAAGTAATAATTGGTGATCATATAAGACAAGTAGTAAGGCATCCCTGACGCTTCATCAAAATGATTCATGAGTCTAGCTTTACGGGTGTCAGCTAGCACAGAGAGTCAATAGTACATAACCATAGTTAGTTGCAGTCTAATTTAATCATAATTATATAAGGAAGCTAAATGTCCAGAACATCCGACTAAACAGGTGCCGACGGCTAAACTTCAAGTACAAAATAGAAGATATTAGAGCGGTGCGACACCCTTACAACCAAACAAGGACAAGAGTGTCGTAATCGTGCCGAGAGAGTGAGAGGGAGAGTACATACTACAATCATGGTCAGGTTATTGGCTTTTGTGTCGTAACTTCGATTCGTAGCCTGTCGTAGCATAATGGCCAACCCAATAACCAAACAAGGACATGGATTGGACCACGCACTACGAAATTCCATGTCCTTGGCTACTAATAGAAGAAACAGATCACATGCATGTTTGTTTACAGGCGGCCAATCAATCCTACAGCTTTTTATAGTTTGTTTGGGTTATCCCAGTAATGATTATATATATATATATATATATATATATATATATATATATATATATATATATATATATATATATATATATATATATGAATCCTCAGATAGTGTCGTATTCCAAGCAAGGCTAGCTGAACCAAAAATATAATAGACAGGCAGACAGGAATGCACCAGTCACTCGTAAGGCCATCGCCCTAAATCAATTATTAATGGTTCCAGCTCTTCTATGGGGAGAACCGGCTCGATATATAATATTAGATACTGTACTCCACAAGTGCAGATGAATATACAGTATCCGTGGCGGCCAGTCGACACGCCATAACAAATGTCTGGGAGGTGGCTTGTCATGCACGATCTCGATATTTTGTTCTCTTCCAATGCTTCTACCATTTATAGTTACTTATATTAATCCTATATTGGTCCGGGAATCACATATTGTGGTCATATGTTTATCCTTCTAGATGTTGTACCTCAGTACGTGTACCCTAAGTATGAATTCACATTAGCCTGTAGAGTTCCAAATCTAGAATTATCCTCAGTGTGATGCATCAAGCAATAATCATCATACCACGTCAACTACTGACCATTTATCATGAATGTACTGTGATCAAGAATGTATTGACATATAACAAGCAGGATCATGTTGCATGGAGAGTCGCACCTCAGTGTACTCATAAAGATTGTACCTTATTACATACTTAGAATAGTACCAGCATATGTACAGGTAATCAAGTCAGGAACATGGTCAAACAATCCAGGATAGTCTTTCTATGCACAAAAATATGATCTCTATGCAAATTTGCATAAAACAGGGGCTTCGATGCAATTTTAGGCACAAAAGATAGTCTCTGGACAATTTATGTGCACAAATATGGGTCTCTGTGCAATTCTGCATACCAACTAGGTTCTGCACACAAATAGGGTCTGCATAATTCTGCACACAAAGAGGCATCTCCGCGTAATTCTACGCACATGGTCTTATGTACAAAAATATGCACATGGAAGGACATTTGCGTAAAAATATGTGCAAGAATGGAATCTACTGCAAAATATGCGCTGAAAGGGGCCTTTGTGTAAAAATATGCACATGAATGAATCTGCTGCAAAATATACGCAGAAAGAGGCCTTTGCGTAAAAATACTCGTAGGAATAAATCTGCTGCAAAATATGCACAAAGAGGGGGCCTTTGCGTAAAAATACGCACGTGATGATGTTCTTCTTCCTGAAGACAACATAAAAAAAACTGAAAACTTGTTTTGGCCTAAAATTCTCAATACAACTCAAAATCTAATGATTCAAAGGTCAAAATTGCATAAAATGAAATTCACTACAATATGGGATAATTAGTTTTTAGAAATACTAAGGTTTAATAGATCAAATCCTTGAAAACCCTAAAGGCTAAGAACAAAAACTTAGATCTACCGGGAATAGAGAGTGACACTATTACTATACTAATATATCTATTATCTCATAATATCCACAGTTCTACCAATTCGCATCTAAACTAAGCCAATAACTAAGGAAAGAATTAAAAACATATGAACAAAAATATGCCTTTAAACCTTTAAGATATCAAAAGAAAGAGTAGGACTACAAACCTCAATATGAATCATGAGCTCTATAAAAAATTAAGAAAGTCACATATCAGTCAATGTTATCTGGTTAGTATTGGAGCAAATACACGCTTGGTAGGTGCGTGAGGTCCCTACTTAACCTTCGAATAATTGTTTGGATAAGAAGAAAAGATATCGGATCAAAATCGTAGCGAACGAGAAAATTGTTAGGCTCACTACCGAGTTTTAGCATAACATACACTAACGACAGTACACTGCCGATATACTGGTAGGTTAGAAATAAGGCAGTTAGAAGCCTAATTTTTTTAGTTTTGTTGCTCAATTTTTGGTCGAATTAATTAGCGCTTGTCCTAAAAATTGGCCCTTGTACCGTGGTACAATTACCTACGTATACATCACTCATTTGCATGATTTGGATCCTTGGTTTGACCGAGTCAGGTTTATCTTATTTTCACAGATAATGTGAATGTTTTTCTATACTCTTACATAATTAACTTGTTTTAGTAAATGAGTTTAGATTCGATATTCGATAGCATCAACGAGTCTTACTATTATAGATATGAAGGCATTAGTTTAGTACAGGATACTATCCTATATTCTTAATACTTGGCTATTTTTATGGTTCATAATTTGATTTCCTATAAGTAAAGCTCCTTCATAAGTTAATATATGTTATAACCTAGTATTTTCATTGGAGGCATGACGATACACTAAGGCCTCGTTTGGTTGGCGGAATCTCCCGGTTGGGAAAGGAAAGTGATTACTTTCCTATGTTTGGGTGTCCAAGGAATTGAGGAGGAAAGGAAAGTGATTCCCAATGGAAGGGAAATTAGGGGGGAAAGTGATTCCATCCATCCAAGGAAGGAATCACTTTCCCACGTTGAAGTATTCACTTTTCCTTTCCAAATTCCTTGGCATTGCCAAACATCGGAAAGGAAAATCAATAGGAATTAAAGTTTCCCAAAGGAAAGGAAATGACAAGGAATTAATTTCCTTTCCCTTCCATTCCGCGAACCAAACGAGGCCTAAGATATGATTTCATAATTTATATTCCCTATCATGTCTCATAGTAGGGACATGACTTTTGATAGCGGATAAGGGATTCTAGCATTGATTTGTGACGAGTTTGATAGCTTCATCATGATAACACGATCAGAGTTAAATGAGGCCTAGCTCGGTACCTTGAGATGTTTTCCCATGGAGTATCCATGAGGGCCTGTTTGGTATGAGGGGAGTGGAGTGAAAGTGAGGTGAAAAGTAGAGCGTTTGCCACTGTTCATCAGGGGTGAACCCAATTGTCGCGTTTGGATGGGCATCGAAACTGGAGAAGAGATGGAAAACTCTAACAGTGAAGCGTTGTTGTCCCCTGTTTTTCTTTTCCCTTATCTCCATAAAAATCTACTATAACTCCCCACAAGTGAAGACTCGGGGGTGGTGGTCGAGGGAGTGGTGCTCCCTGTGGAACGAGGATGACGGTGTTGGGGATGCCGTCGCCGAGGACGATGACGATGCCGATGCGACATCGAGGAAGGCGAATCTGTACCCAAATCTGAAAGCCTAGAGCCACGACAGCTCCAACGGTGAGGCCTAGTCGGATTTAGAGATCAGCTCCAGTGAGACAGCAAGAAGAAGAAGAATAATAATCGCTCTTTAAAAAAATTTGGACTGTTTGGGGGGTCGTGGCCTTCTTGTGAAGGCTCACATTGCTTCTTCACAGTGAGAAAAAAAGAAAAAAAAAGCAGAAGATGAATCGAGAGCATGACAGACTCTAGAGAAGTTTTTATTTAAATATTTGTTTGGGGTCCAGGCCTTCATTTGTTGTTAGTTTAGTTTTGATAATTAGTTGATTTAATTATGATAACTAATTTTTTGTTCATCCATTATAGTAATTATTTAGTTGTTATAATAATAATAACATTAATTATAATAATGATAATAATAATAATAATAAAGATTAATAATGGTAATAATATACAGTATTAATAATAATATTCACTTTTAACATCCACTTTCAATAATTATCCAAACAACCAAACTTATTTTTTTACATTCAACAACCATCCAAATATTCAAACTCATTTTTTCTCACTTACAAGAGACAAAATGTACTTATCCAAACATATTTTGGAAAGTGACACTTACTGCAAGCGCACTGTAACCTAACATGCTGTAAGTGCCACTTTTACACTATCAAAAAGTTATCGCTATCCAAACAGCCCCTGAGTGAAGGTGGTTTATGTGTATCAAATCAATATATATATATATATATATATATATATATATATATATTGGAAGAAGGTAATTTTTATTCTGGCCCGAAGGCCTATAAACACAGCCCGAAGGCCTTACAAGTTCTGTTTGAAGGCTACATCCCAGCCCGAAGGCCATATTATGGCCCGAAGGTCTCCTCCACCTACATCACACTTGTATCGTACCATACAGCATCTGCACCGCACCCGCATCTGGGACGTACCGCACCTATCCAGATTGAATCTCGTCAACTATAGGCTGTATCGCACCCACCTCACTTTAATTCTAACATCAAAGAATTTAAAGTGCTTCCCTCGTTACTCGAACCTGCAACATCTAGGCAGAATATTTCTTACACTAACCACTTGAGCTAGAGGTCATCGACATATATATATAGCATCTGCACCGCACCTATCCCGACTGCATCGCACTTGGGTCACATGCCTCATCTATCCTTACTCGAACACTCCCACAGGGAATCGATTTCCTGACCACTTGGGTCACATGCCTCACTATTACCACTAGGCTAAGTGTTATCGGTTATATATATATATATATATATATATATATATATATATATATATATATATATATATATATAATGTTATTGATCACTCATTATATACATGCTTGTGATGGTCGTCACGTCAATCAATATAATGTACTTTATATCAATAGTGTGGGTACATGCATTGATTCTTGATATCATGGGGATTGTTTTTTACTGCAGACATGACATTGTATCATGATTATACAATACCATGTCGGCGTATGGCATTGGTCAAGGTGTGAGATGGGCCCGGCGGCCCGTAACCCGGTTCGGGTCCGGCTCGGTCAACGCCGATCTGGGCCGGCCGGGTCCGGTCAACGGACTGGTCCGGTTCAACCCACCACTTTAGCAGGTCTGAGCTTGGTTTTGTTTTTTGGCCCAAAAGCCCGGTCCGGTTCAGAAATCGGTCCAAACCGATTTAGCTCGCTAAGCCCGGTCGACCCGGACCGGCATGGCCTGGTCTGCTAGCCCGGTTCAAACCTGGTTCAACCCATATATATATATATATATATATATATATATATATGTATATATATATATATATATATATTTGAAAGAGGGGAACTTAATTAATGTATCAGGCGCAAAATGCCGATGCCTATACAAGTAAACGCGCCACGCGCCAAAGCGGAAAGAAAGAAGACAAGAAGACAGAGCACGACAACAAAAAACTGTGCCGGCAATGGCTAGGCCAAGGCTGCCCAAAAGCTATCCTCGAAGTTAGAGCAGCGCCTCCTAATTCTGAGGATCTGACGGAGGACTTCACTAATTAGTTGGTGCGGAAGAAAATGATGACCCTTGTACCTAAACTTGTTCCGATTCTTCCATAGAACCCAAATGCCGGCGGCTGCCACGATCTGATACCTGTGGGAGCGGCCCCAGCTGGCCAGGAGATCGTTGAAGCCCCCAAGAGTATGATTTTGTCTGCACCTGATGTTGAGGCTTGCTCACAACTACTTTGCAAGGTCTCCTGAAAGGAGGACGTGCTCCATCGACTCTTCTTGCGGGGAGGCGCAGCAGTGACATCTCGATGCGAGGCTATAGCCAAAAGATATAATAGAGTCGTCAGTGGGGAGTTTCCTTCTCTGAGCTCTGTAGACCAGGATCGACCATTTGGCGGGGATGCATGGTTGCCAGTAGGGGCAATGACAGGAGACGGAGTGCCAGTCCCTTTAGCGATGATCCTAGCAGATGCCAGCGAGAAAGCGCTGCTAGGGTTGGAGGTCCACCGCAGGGAGTCCGGATCCTCGTTGATTTTCAAATTAACAGCATCTAGACTCACGACCGCTTCCTCTCCGAGCTATTCACTCACTCTGTTCCAATTCCATCCGGAGTCATTATCCTACAGGTCATAAATCTCCCCGCTGTGAGGGTTGTTAACGATGAAAAGCTCGTCTCCCAACTAGCGCTCGTCGCTCACCGAGGAGTGACTGTTGTCCAGCTGCAGGCGGATAAGGGGTTCGGCTAGATCTCGGCCGCATACAATGCGACGCCAGGTGGCCGAGGATCTGTTGTTCACTAATGCTTTCGTCGGGTAGAAGAATCTGAAGTATCTGGCCTTCATAAACCTGGACCAGAGAGAGTTGTCCGTTCACAGCTTCCACCATAACTTTATGGAATATGCGTCCACTAAGTGCTCCAATCTACTGAACCCAGCGCACCCTCCTTGGTGGGTTTGGCCATGGTGTTCCAACTAGTCCAGTGGTGCTTGTCCTCACCGTGGCTACTCCCCCAAAAGAATCTGGCGAAGAGGGATGCAAACGAGGTGAGAACCTTCTTGGGGGGGCCGCAGACCGCCAGGGTGTATATGGGGATGGAGGAGAGTACGTGTTTGATCAGAAACAACTTCCCGCTGGGTAAAAGGGTGGCGTTGTGCCAACCCTCGATCTTCTTCCTGATTACGTGCACCAGGGACTCGAAAATGCTAGCACTGGACCTGCCGTACACTAACGGGCAACCTAAGTAGAAGAAAGGAGGGTACGCTGTGGCGAAGGAAGTCAGACTGGAGAGCCTGGTAGAGTGGGTTCTGTCCAATTTGTGGTGGGTATAGATGACACTTTTGTTGTTATTAACTCGCTGTCCAGAGCATTTGGCGTATCTCTCCAGGGTTCTGTGGAAAACCTTTATCGATCCGATGTCGCAGGAAGAGAAAATAAGGACGTCATCAGCGTAAGCAAGGTGAGTGATGATGGGACAACCAGTTGTGGTATGGAAGTGATGGAATTGAGTGTTGTTGATCATACTTTTGTGGTTTCTGCTGAGAGCTTCTGCTGCTTTGATGAATATGGTGGCCGATAATGGGTCTTCCTGGCGCACACCCCGACTGGAAGGGAAGAAACCCTCCACCTGACCGTTGATGAAGGTGGAAAACCAGGAATTGCTGATAGATCTGAAGACAATGTCAATCCGCTGTTCGAAGAAGCCAAAGGCTCTGAGCACCCAGATCATGAATTGCCAGTCCAGACGATCATACGCTTTTTCCATGTCAAGTTTGATGGTGACGTGACACCTCTGGCCGAGAATTTCATGCAGGTAACCATTTCTTGAGCGAGGAGGATGTTGTGAATGATGTTCCTCCCCTTTACGAAGCCGCTCTGCTCTTCTGAGATGATCCTGGGTAGGAGGTGAGACATCCGGTTGGCGATGATCTTCGAGATGATCTTGTTGGTGAAGTTGCATAAGCTTATAGGCCTGAAGTCCCTGAAGGTCTCCGAATTCTCTTTTTTGGGGATGAGGATGAGGTTGGCCCTGGATATGGATGTCGGGTATCTCGCCCCCAGGAAGACGGCAATGGTGGCTTCGAGCAAGTCTGATACGATGATGTCCCAACAAGTTCTAAAAAAACTCCTAAGAAGCCGTCTGGACCGGGGGCGCTGTGTTCATCAAGAGACCAGACCGCAGCTTTTACTTCTTCGACTGAAGGAGTGGCCAGCAGCTGATCATTCTCTCGATCGGTGATGATGATGGGGACCTCAGAGAGGAACTCGTCGTCCTTGATGATAGCCTCTTTTGTGAAGAGGGAGTGGAAGAACAGAGCAGCGACTTTCTGAATGCTCTTCTGGTCCTGCAGCTGATTTCCGTTGTCGTCCGAGATGCGGTGGAGATTAAGCTGTTGTCTGCGCCCCTTAACACATACATGGAAGAAGTCAGAGTTGTGATCCCCCTCCTGATCCTAGGCTAGTCTGGCTTTTTGTTTCCAAAATTTTGTCTCGACCTTCAGATGGGACTTGAGGATGGCTCTGGCCAGATTGAGCGAAGCTCTCGCCTCCGGAGTGCTGTCCGCTGCGAACCGAGATTCCGTTCTGGTAATGTCATCCTCCGTATTGTGGATCGTCTGAAAGATGTTGCCAAAAGCAACCTTGCTCCATGATGAAAGCGCCTTGCTGCTGGCTCTAAGTTTGGCTGCCACTCTAACCAGGGGGTCAAGGTCGTTAGTGGAGGTCTAGGCAGCGGTGACAACAGGGATGAATTGAGGATGATGTCTCCAGAAATCTAAGAATTGGAAAGGTTTTCTGATGCGGTGGGAGTTACTGCTGATCTCCATGAGGAGGGAGGAATGATCCGATTCTGTGGAGTTAAGGTGGAAGAGGTTGGAGATAAGACCCATGTCTGACCAGTGGCCGTTGATCAGCACACGATCGAGACGAGAGTATTGTCGGCGGGATCCTACCTACATGTTGCACCATATGAAAGCGTTGCCAGAGAAGGGTAGGTGATTGAGTTGGGCGTTGAAAATAAAGTTGTTGAAGTCTTCCATGGCCTGGAGGGGGCGCGGGTGACACCCTGACTTCTCGAAACTGCAGGAGATCTTATTGAAGTCGCCAAGGCAAATCCATCTGAGGTTGTTGGGGGGCAGGTGGGTGGCTAACATGAGGTCCTAGAGAAGCCTGCGCTCTGGAATGTCACAGCTGCCATGGACAACGGAGAGGAGAGCACGGGACCAGAGCTCTGGATGCTCCATCCAGCAAGATAGAGCATGTCTCCAGTCCTGGACAAGTCCGAACTTGATTCCGGCAGCAAAAAAATCTAGATGTCGTGACATCCAACAATAGATGCCGCGAATCCGAGGCAGAGTCGGATGCCTTTGAGTCTCTTCTGGGAGATTTTGGGTTCGATGACCACTAGTATGTCGATACGGTAGGTTTTTGTGAGGCTGATAATCTTGTTCAGTGTCGGTTTATTCGCTAGCCCTTCCATATTCCATAAAAGGATGTTAAGCATTTGGGAGGGGTGGGGGATGAAGGTTGTGTAGCTTCGCAGCGGACCTAGTGGTCCTTGTCGGATGTTGTCCTTGTTTGTTCTTTGTCTTCTTTTTGTGAGATTTTTTGTTGGAGTTGTTGCTATTTCCGGAGGGATCCGACTCTGTCCCTTTCAAGATAATAGAACTGATCATGATGTCTTCTATTTGGAAGGAGATAGCTGCGTCTTCGAATCCATCTGAGTCAGCAAGAGCGCTCATAGGATTGTCGGGATCCAGGAATCCTGCTTCCTAGGCTTGCCTCAGCCTGTCAGCAACCTCTTAAAAGGCTCTGTCGGGGTCTGCGGGGTTAGGTTGGGTGGGGGCGATGGTCTCTAGTTCTGCGAATAACGTGGCTTTGGGTCCCTTTTCGGGATTTGGGGAGTGGACAGTTGCTTGCGGTGATCTGTTGGGAGATATGGCGGTCATTAGCCCGTCTTTAGTGTCTCTGTACGGAAGTGTTGTGTCGGCAGTGGGGGGTTCACTTGTGCCTCAGCTTTGTTGGCGTTGTCTGCTAGGGTTAGAGATTCAAACCTGTTATTGGTGGAGATCAGGTTGGATTTTGGGGGGTTGGGGATGCCTTGTTTGGGGGGTGGGGGGTGGTTGTCAGTGTGATGTCTGGACTATCTTCGAATCTTAGGTGTGAGTTTGAGGAGGGTTTTGATTGTTGCAGCTCCTGTTGTTGTTTCTGTGGGTGTGGATCCTTGGGGGCGATTTGTTTTTTTTCTTTCAACTCTGGATGAGCTTTGTAGCTGAACTTGGTAATGTGACCTCTGATGTGGCAATGGTTACAAAATAGGACGTTGTTGTCATAGATTAGAGGTTGAATATGGGTCTTCTTCCCTAATTCGATCTTAATCGATTTGGGTAGTTCTTTGGAGATGTCTAGTTCCATACAAACTTTGGCGTAGTTGGCTTTGGTGAGGTTCTTGGTTTCCTCTTCCATGGCCACAAAAGTACCAAAGGAGTTGACAATTCTTTTGAGGGCCGCAGGGATAAATTAGATCAGAGGGGGGTTGGGTAGTGTGACCCGGGCTGCCACGATGGGCGAGTCCTTGCGAGGATTGAGGGTCTGCGACCATCTAACAACTGTCATTGTTTTGGAGTCCACCTTGCTGGTGCCATGGATCAGAGCAATCCTTTGGTCTTCTTTCGAAGAGAGAAGAAGCAGAATGTTTTTCGGGTCCAAGGGTGCTACTCTGTACGCCGATTTGAACTACCATTTGGCAATGTGTTCTTGGACTCTGGCCAGTTTGGGACAGCTCGAGGAGAATTGGAGAACAAAGGTGAAGGAGAACCGCTGGTACAGGGATGTCAGGTCATCATCGGAGAAGTGGATCGATAAAGGCTGTCCCTCAGGGGACGGGGGATATTCAATCTTGGAGAGCGAAACATCCTGAAGGATCGGGCGCTCCAGGCCAGCGCGATATGGTCTCACTAGGTCGGTGAATGAGATCGCGGCGGTAGATCCGGAAGTGTCACGCCCCAGAACCAGAATACTAGAGAGCGGGGGACAGACACAGCCAGCTACGTACATTGAAGTATAATCTACCTCGATATACGGTCACGGCTGTCTAGATGCATGAGGGTTATCTACAAGCCAACAGTCTCTTATGGTCGTGAACAAGCCTATTATCTCAATCTCAAGCAAGTAAGTAAATGTTACAAGATGCTAGATCATCAGACATACAAAGTAAGGCATCCCAAAAATTACATATTCAGATGATCATGAAGCTAGTCATACAAAATGTGAAGACTAGCAAGAGTTTCAGTCATACATGATCAACCCTAGGATTTGTCAATCATGTTACAGCCCGTAGGCAGACAGTAAGTAAAGTTGCAAATGAGCTAACATTTGTTCAGCGGCTAAACGCCTCAAAAGAATATTTTTACAAGAGAGTGGAAGAGCAAAATAATAACCCACTCGTTGCAATGGTTGCGCCTGGTGGTCACCATCTGGCTGGAAGACAGGGAGATCCTCGGTAGCTACTCCGAAATCTGGCCATACAAAACCAGCTGGATCAGACCCCAGAAAGAGCAAGTGCCACAAGGGAGGCTTCACTTAAGAACTAAAACCAGCATATTTAGCACATGATACATAATGGATAACGAAAGAAGTGAGTTAGAGAAAGCAGGGTGATAAACGGTAAGATGACTAACGGACTATTCCGGTAACCAAGTTACAACCCGTAAACCAAACAAGGACCAGGGTTGTAACCCTTCACCTGAACAGATCTTAGTCTCTAACCAATTATCGATAAAGTAAAGCAAAAACAAGCATATCCTGAGATAGCCATGTACTGGATCTAGGCAAGGCTAGACAAGATAGGACTCCATCCATCATTCACGGCCAAGCAAAGAGTACGGCTTGATACTTTAACTAACTAGGGTTATCACAAGCCTAGTTACTAGCAAGGTGCATGGAGATGTTCCAACAGCCACAAGCCCTACAGTCTTAATCCAGGTTATCCGGTCACAAGTTGAGAGAGTTGGATTAGGTGACTTAGAGGTGCAACACATGACAGTGTGCTGGAAATGTGCCCTACTCGACGGCAGACTACAAGTCCAATTAAAAGCGCCCAGATAACGGGACTGCATGTAGCTGGGAAATCTCTTCATGAACTACTTGATCACTCTAGTCATTATCCTAGTCAGATTCAGTATGAATCCCTGACCGTGGAAATCAGGAATTTATATCCTAGACATGATGCAAGATGAGACATGTAGCTTATACAAGCACAAACACCCACGGTGTCAAGACAAGATTTACTTAGCAAGGCATATCGAGATTATCATGTTAGGTTACGTTATCAAGTCAAGAGTGCGTCACAATGGACCACCATCAAGAATTATCATGTCAAGTTACTTGTTACTTATCAAGGTTACTTGTCAGGAGTGCGCCTCGACGGGCCACTATCCAGATTTTACATGTCTTAACAAGTTACTTATCATGCCAATATTGCTTGTCAAGCACACATCGTGTTCATATCGAGTTCATATCAAAAAGGCGTAAGGATATAAAATGGGTGCAAAAATCCTAAAAAGGGGAAAAACTGGGGACATCATGCGCCCAAGGGGAAGGGGCAAGGGGTACCATTGACAACAAGTGGCATTAGCCAAGTTGCGTCAGGACGAGTCGGGCCAAGTCATGTTGCGTCGGGCACTAGACTGCGAGAGACTAGGTTGCGCCTGACTCAGGTTGCGCCTGACTCAGGTTGCGCCTGACTCAGGTTACGCACAATGGGTCAGGCTGCGATGCGCTAAGGAGCGCGCGCAATGGGTCAGGCTGTGCCGCGCTAAGGAACGCGCACAATGGGTCAGGCTGTACCGCGCTAAGGAGCACGCACAATGGGTCAGGCTGCACCGTACTAAGGAGCGCACACAATAGGTTAGGCTGCGCCGTGCTAAGGAGCGCACGCAATACAGTGGCGCAAGCTAAAAGCTGGCGCACACTGCTCAATGTCTTCTCCAAATCGGCAAGAATTCCATGGTTTGAACCCATAGCTTCAAAAGTCTATAACTTGGTCAAAACAAGTCCAAATCTAACTTTTCAAAGGTCAAAATTGGATATAATAAAATTTTCTACAACATGGAAAAATTAGTTTTCAAAAATACCAAGTTTTTATAGATCAAAACCAAGAAAATCATGATAAAGGGCAAAACATAGATCTACAAAAGTCTATCCATCAAAACCAAAAATGACAAGTTCTAAAGAGGCTTAGAACTAGGAGAGGAAGACATTGGAACAATAAAATCCAAAATCCATCATGAAGCAAGTTGCACTTGCCTAGAGCTCTTGGGTGTAGGTGGAGAGGAGTAAATGAAGAAGATGAAGAAGTAAATGCAAAATAATGGAGGAGAAAGAAGAAGTTGAATTATATAGCAACCCCTCTCATCTCAACCCAAAATAAATCAAACCAAGCCAAGTCAAGTCATGTTGAACCGAGTTGAACCAATCAAGTCAAGATTAAACTAAGGCTAAGCTAAGCAAGATAAATCAAAATACGGGCCACCTGACAATTGTCAGAAATCCGTATACGTATCCTGAAAAATACGTATAACGGGAAACAGGAGTGACAGGAAGGAGCTAAACGCTCCCGGGATGGGAGGGTGGGGAACCAACCGGAGGGGAAGAAGTCCTGGCAAGGCCGGGAGACTGCGGCGGGGGCCCTGGGCCTCCGGAAGCAGCAGCACTAGAGGGGGATCCGCTCTTGGAGGATACGCCTGCAGAGGACAATGGGCCCAAAAGCGGAGTGTTGACACAAAGTCACAGTCAACCAAATATTGATAACGTTGACTAAATAATACTTGTAATAACTCAATAAGACACACGACGACTATATTCTGTTCAAGCCAGACGACAGCTCGATTGTAGAAATTTAAGTCATTTTCGTGTCTGTATTTTTATATTTATTGAGTCTAGAATGATTGTAAGCTGAGTTATGCTGGGCTCTTGAGACTCAACCCACAACCTATCCAAAGCCCATAAAGCTCCACATCCAAACTTAGCCCATTTCACCCTTGGACCAGTTCTGTGCTCTGGAGACAGAGTTCGGGCCGAACTCTGCCTCCACACAGAGTTCGGGTCGAACTCTGTCCCTTAAAAATTAGTACCCTAATTTTTAGGGTTGGCTGGTTGCTAGTTGTCCAACGGCCAAATTTTTGAAATTCCTACCAGAATTCTGGCCGAATTCTGCCTGATAAAAACCTATAAATAGGCCTAGAATTCTCTCATTTCAAATTATCCAATCTTCTCTTCTCTTCTCTCTTAAGCTCAATATAAGCCATACCCTTCTCATCTACTAGCCACAAGTTTCCTAATTCTCGAGTGCTCAGCATCTCTCAGTTAGGAGTCTTGTGCAAGAGTTCAAGAAGTCGCTTG
The DNA here is from genome assembly GCA_029216955.1 of Iris pallida. NCBI lineage: Eukaryota > Viridiplantae > Streptophyta > Magnoliopsida > Asparagales > Iridaceae > Iris > Iris pallida. The sequence goes on along the minus strand of JANAVB010016400.1, from coordinate 9,863,436 downwards.
GAAAAGTCCAAGCATCGCCACTGCGATCCTCTGTAAGAAGTTGACGTGCTCTTCTGAAGTAAAGGCACGGGTTGTAACTACTATTTCACAAATAGTGAATTTAATCCTGAGCTAGAGTTCTCAGGCCTGGACTAGTCCTCCACGAGGGAAACCAGGTTAAAATCGGCTGTGTTTGCGTATGCTCTCTTGCACCTTATTTATTTTCCGCATTTACTCTGATTATTTTTAGTTCGTGAAAGAGTTGATTTTTAATTGGTTATTATTGCTATAACTCTATTCAACCCCCTTCTAGTGTTGCCATTTGTTCTTAAATTGGTATCAGAGCCATGTTCTCTTTTCAAGGACTTACATCCTAGAGCTGATCTATGGCAACCACACAATCCTTGATTTCCAATCACGGTGAAGGACAGTCCACTCATAGGCCTCCCCTATTTGATGGAACTAACTACACGTATTGGAAAACAAGAATGAGTTTTTATCTCAAGTCACTAGACTTTGACCTATGGACTATCGTCACTGACGGTTACAAAAAGCCTGCCAGAATAGTTGTCAACGGTGATCTCATTGAGAAATCACATGACAAATATTCTAATGAGGAGAAAAAACAGGCAAGTCTAGACGCGAGAGCTATTAATGCTTTATTCTGTGCTATAGACAGGAATGAGTTCAACAGGATTTCTACATGCACCACATCCCACAAAGTATGGAAGCTTCTAGAAGTGACGCATGAAGGAACCACCCAAGTCAAAGAATCAAAGATAAGCCGTCTCACTCAAGAATACGAGGCTTTCAAGATGAAGCCAAACGAGACGATCACACAAATGTTCACAAGATTCTTCGACATCATCAACCCCCTGTCTTCGCTTGGGAAGCAATATTCAAATCACGAGAAGATTCGCAAGTTACTTAGGGGGCTACCAAAAGTTTGGAACCCCAAGGTGACAGCCATTATAGAAGGAAATAATCTCACAACCATGTCTATGGAGACCTTGATGGGAAAGCTAATGACTCATGAGCTTGACCTCAAGGACTTCGAAGAGCCTGCTCCTAAGGCTAAGGAGATCGCACTCAAAGCTCACCGACGGAGGGCTGAACCCGAAGAGACGGATGACGATAACTCAGAAGACGATGATCAAGCCCTCATGGTTCACAACTTCAAGAGATTCCTTCGCTTCAACCGAAGAAAGAAGGAACCATAAGAAAATGAAGAAGAAGAGCCAACTTGCTACGGTTGCAAGAAGACGGGACACGTCCGTAAAGACTGTCCATTCTTAAAGAAAAGCAACCGCTATGAGAAGCCACACAAGAAGACCTCCTCAAAGAAATATGCCAACACAAGCATTTGGCATGAAAGCGAAGCTAGTGACTCCGAGGAAGAAAAGAACTCTCCTCAAGATACGGCTAATGTGTGCCTAATGGCGACATCCGACAAGGTATCAAACGAAACTCTTGACGACTTCACTTTTGATGAACTTGGCGATGCTTTCACCGATTTACTTAGTGACCATAAAAAGGTCATTGGTAAATACAAACAAGCCAAGGACAAAATCAAAAGTCATGAAGTCGAAATATAAAGACTTTCTCTATTACTTGATAATATTAGAGACACTACACCCACGGATGTCACTGATGAGGTATCAAAGCTTAAAATAAGCTTACATGATGCCGAAGCACGTATTGAGCAACAAACACAAGAAATCACAACACTCAATACGGAGCTTACAGAAGAAAAGAGCAGACACAAGATCACTATTACTAAAATGCATGGTTTGAATGCTAAGATTACTGAATTGCAAGCTGTCTCTAAGAAACTAGAGACTAAATTGGGAAAACAGGTTGCTCAACCTCAAACCCAATCATATGTGACACAGACAAAGCATGACACAACTCATACTAGTCAACCACGTCATCCTCATGCTGCTCATAATCATGCTTACATGTACACACACTTTCACAAAGAACACAAACCACATACACGTAGAAATAATCATCATATGTGACATAAACATCATGCTACACATAGATACAGTCATCACCATGTTGCACAAAGACACAATCAACATCACTCCACATATAGACAATCTTATCATGCCATGCCACATAGACAATCTCATCATGCCATGCCATATAGACAATATCATAATGCCATGCCATATCAACAATATCACCATGCCACTCCACATAGTCATCATCACCATGCTGAATCTACATATCATCACACTTCTTCCCATCTTTCTGCTTATAGACATCATCAACATGCTCCTAATGTAAATAGGAATGCTATATGTACTTATTGTGGTTTACATGGACACATATCACCACAATGTAGAATTACAAGATTAGTAGATAGAAAGATATATGCATGGTTTCCAAAAACTAACTCTTCAGGACCCTCAAGAACTTGGGTACCAAAGGTCACATCTACTCTTGATGTAGGTGGACCTTCCCTCCTCAACTAAGAGTAAATGGATTCTCGATAGTGGATGCTCGCGGCATATGACGGGAGACGCACATCTTTTCGCATCACTATCGATGAAGAGAGAAGGATATGTATCCTTCGGTAATAACCTAAAAGGTTATATTATAGGTAATGGTATTATTGGTCATCCTCCCTCTCCCGTAATAAAGGATGTCTGCCTAGTGACCGAGTTAAAGCATAACTTGCTCAGCATCAGTCATCTTGCTGACCATGGTTATGACATTAACTTTGGACAAAACAAATGCCTTATTTATGATAGGTCAACAGGAGACATTGCTTTTGAAGGGGTAAGAGAGGACAATATTTATATTTTCTATTTGTCTGGAAATACTAACAATGCAGGTAGATGCTTATATGCTCATAAAGATGAACGACTACTATGGCACAAGCGTCTTGGTTATGCCAATATGGATACCATATCCAGGCTATCGACCAAGAAGCTAGTTAGAGGCTTGCCCGACATCACATTCAAAAAGAACACCGAATGTGCCGAATGTGAGTTGAATAAGGAAACCAAGTCATCTTTTCATTCCATAAACTCTGTAAGCACTACTAGACCCTTGCAACTACTCCATATGGATTTATTTGGCCCTAGTAGAGTAGCCAGTCTTGGTGGAAAACTCTATGCCTTTGTTATTGTTGATGATTTTTTAAGATTTACTTGGGTTTTCTTTCTTACTTATAAAAGTGATGCTATTTCAGTTTTCAAGATTTTTGTAAAGAAAGTTCAAAACGAAAAAGGCTACATGATTACTCGAATCCGAAGTGATCATGGAGGCGAGTTCGAAAATTCTGATTTTGAAAAGTTTTGTGATTCCAATGGATTTGATCATGAGTTTTCTTGTTCAAGAACTCCCCAACAAAATGGTATTATGGAGCGGAAGAATAGGACTCTTGGCGATATGGCTAGAGTCATGTTGAACAAGTTTTCACTTCCGAAATACTTTTGGGCTGAAGCTGTCAGTACAGCATGCCACATTTTAAATAGGGTGCTTATTCGTCCTATTACGAAGAAAACACCTTATGAGCTTTAGTTTGGGTGAACCCCAAATATTTTTTATTTTAGAGTTTTTGGATGTAGATGTTTTATCCTTAACACCAAAGACAACTTAGGCAAATTTGATGCCAAAGCTGACGATGGTATTTTCCTTGTCTATGCTGCCAAGAGCAAGGGATATAGAGTTTTTAACAAACGCTCTTTAATTGTGGAAGAGTCTACAAATGTGACTTTTGATGAAGATAACAGTGCAGCAGCTACCCTTGATGATGATGTTGAGCCATCAACGTCTACTCCAATGAACACCACGACCGAAACAAATTCTCTGGAAAGCTTGCCTAAGAAATTCTCTTTCAAGCCATCACATCCAGAAAATTTGGTAATCGGTGAGGTTTCACGAGGAGTAACTACTAGATCATCATTAAGAGACTCTATTGCTAGCACTGCCTTTATTTCACAAATTGAGCCTAAAAACATTTCAGAAGCTTTCAATGATGAATTTTGGATTTCTGCTATGCAAGAGGAACTCAACCAATTCGAGAGGAGCCAAGTATGGGAACTCGTTTCTAGACCGGCTAATCACTCGATTATTGGTACTAAATGGGTTTTTAGAAACAAAGTGAATAAAGATGGTTCAGTCACACGCAACAAAGCTCGTCTACTAGCCCAAGGATACAACCAAGAGGAAGGTATCGACTACGATGAGACGTATGCTCCTGTTGCTAGATTAGAATCCATTCGGATGCTTTGTGCATTTGCAAATTTTCAAAATTTCAAATTATTTCAAATGGATGTTAAAAGTGCTTTCTTGAATGGTTTTATTAAGGAGGAAGTTTATGTAAAAGAACCCCCTGGCTTTGAAAATCACAAATTTTCCGACCACGTGTTTAAGCTAAAGAAAGCGCTATATGGCCTCAAACAAGCTCCTAGAGCTTGGTATGAACGGCTAAGCAACTTCTTGCTTGAGAAAGGTTTTTCAAAAAGGAAAATTGACACTGCACTTTTCATAAAATCTTTCAAAGACACTATTCTTTTAGTACAAATATATGTAGATGATATTATTTTTGGTTCTACTGATGAAATCCTTTGTCAAGATTTTGCCAAGTGTATGCAGACCGAGTTTGAGATGAGCATGATGGGGGAGCTCAACTACTTTCTTGGACTGCAAGTCAAATAAATGTTAAATGGAACCTTCATCTGTCAATCGAAGTATACAAAGGACATGTTGAAGAAATTCGACCTTGATAACATCAAACCAATCAGCACTCCTATGGCTACTTAAACCAAACTTGAACCAGATGATAGCGGCAAACCCGTAGATCAACGTAAGTATCGAGGTATGATAGGCAGTCTACTCTATCTTACTGCTAGTCGCCCTGATATAATGTTTAGCGTTTACCTGTGTGCTAGATATCAAGCAAATCCTAAGGAATCACACATGACCGTAGTTAAGCGTATCTTTCGATACCTTAAGGGTACGGTTACAGTGGGCCTATGGTATCCCAAGTCAACATCCTTTGACCTCATTGGTTACTCTGATGCTGACTTCGCCGGATGCAAGGTCGACCGTAAAAGTACGAGCGGTACGTGTCATTTATTAGAAAAGGTTTTAGTCTCTTGGTTTAGCAAGAAGCAGAATTCTGTCGCACTATCCACAACAGAAGCTGAATATATAGTAGCTGGGCGTTGTTGTGCACAAATTCTGTGGATGAAGCAAACCCTTGAAGACTATAATTTATCTTTCATGCATATTCCAATCTTTTGTGACAACACTAGTGCTATAAACTTGACTAAGAACCCCATTTGTCACTCACGCACGAAGCACATTGAGATACGACACCACTTTTTGCGTGATCATCAGCAAAATGGCACGATTAACTTAGAATTTATTGACACTGATCATCAGTTAGCAGACTTCTTCACCAAACCATTATCCGAAGAGCGCTTCAATTTTCTTTGTCATGAACTTGGAATTTTAGATGAAGCTGTTATAAATTAAAAATAAACCTGTATAAATATCGAATATATTATGATTCTCTTATGATGAACTTGCTATGGGTACAAGCCGAAAGGGTCCTTCTGACAATAAGGCGTAAAAGCCTAAGCGACACGGTGTACTAGTCCTCAGGACTATCGCTAGCTGGGATCCGGCCCCTGCAGCTAACCCATGGCAGCTTTAAAATATTGAATTATGATATATTTTCTTATTTATTACACGGTTCATTTTTTTTATTATTACTCGCTGAAATACTAAATTTTCAAACTTCATATTACTGTTTTGACCTCACTATCTGCTATCAATCTATTTACCTATTGGATCTTTTTCTATACTTATACTCATGTAGTATATTGGTTTTATCTTCACTTAACCAATTTTTGACTCAACCCAGCCTGATTTCAGTTCTGTCCTCAGGAATCGGAATTCCGGCCGAACTCTGCCCCTAACAGAGTTCGGGCCGAATTCGGTTTACCTGTTCCAGAATCGGGCCGACGCTCAGCCGTTGATATTGTTTTTGATCCAATGGCCAAAAATTGACCCGACCAAGAGAAACCCTCCTCTTTATTTCGGTTTCTCTTACCTCTTCTTTATTCTTACCACCTTTTCTACTTCTCCTACTCAAAATTCTTAAAACCCTAACCCTAGTTTCTCCTCTATTGGGCTCCATTCTTTCCCAAACTCAAGAAGAAGGCTTAGTTTTCCATTCTCTTTCATAATCCTTCAACATATTGAGGTATAACTCCTTTCTTTTCTATATCTCAAATTTCTTTATTATCTATCTATTGTGTTATGGCTCCATAATTGCTTAACCGTGGGAAGACACTTCGGACTGAGGGTGCATCCTCGTCGAATGCTCCTCCTCCCGTTGAGCCGCCCATTGCACCACCCGGTGCACCGGCAATTGAACAACCAACCCATCCGTTGTTCAATCCTTCTCGTCCACGTGATCCAAACACTTTCGACGACCGAATCTTTATATCACTAGACGCATCCAATGAATGGTTTAGCAATTTTCGGACACGTCCGGTGTTTGCGGAACACCCCATAAACTTCACAATTTTCTCACAATATGATGCACTCTTTAATGACCTCTGTCTTGATGAACTCGTTACTTCTAACTCGGTCATTTATCGTAGTGCCATACAAATGTTCTATTGCAATTTGACTCATGATGATACTCGTATCTATTAACGTGTTGCGGGTATTGATATCTCATTTGATGACTTTGAATTAGCTGAATATCTTGACCTTATTGAGCCTAATTCTTGGGAGAAGCTTGTTGAAGCTAGATCCTTTATCTTTCCCGAAGGGATTTCTCTAGAGAGCTTCAAGGACGACCTGTGTAGCCCTAACACACGTCCTCGTAAGCTCTTGGCAAAGTACCTCAATCCTTACTTCTATGAGCTTCATCGGATCATTTTTAACACTATTTTACCCAAAGCGGGTTCTACCGATGAAGTCACTTATTTTGAGATATCAGCTTTGTACCATCTCTACTTCCATGTTCCCTTTAACCTCCCACGCACAATGATGGATTGGATGATCAACTGTAGAAAGAAGCCAAGATCTTTGGTTTATGCCTTATATCTTCCTGTGATCTTTCGTGCGTTCCATGTACCTCTTGATGAGTGTCCATTCTTACCTGTCCCTGCCTTTCTCTCCAAGGCAAGGAGGCTTCATACGGCCGTTGGCTCCCCGGTCGTGTCTGAGCATTCTGAGGATGAGCCGGATGCCCCTCCTCTCGGACAGGATCCTCCTCCTTGTCACGACCCGCACCCACCGTGAGGGTACGAGTACGTAACAACGCCCAGCCTTCGCCACAGTGTCGGCAGTAGAACGCTGTTCTAGGTCATGAACTATAACTAGCATAATATGAATACTCTCCATAAGGAGGCCAACATAGAGGTACAACTCAATCACAATCTAAGATAGAATGATAAAGATAGATAAACATGAAATCCAAAAGAGATACAGGAGATAGAAGTCTAAGTGTCTAAGATACATAATCCTAGAAATACATCTCAAAACTCAAATACAGTAATCCACAAGTAAATACAACTCATGACAACTAAAATAACTATCTATACAATCTCTACTGTGTCTCCTCTAGGCTAGCAGGCAACCTCCAAGCTATCTGTAAAATTTATCAACAGGTCCAGTCAGGACAGGAACGAGCACATCTCATCTAGAAAACCCAAGTAAATGACAGAGAACTATAAAGCAGTTATAGACAGTTGTATTGATGAATATGGCAGTTTATATTCAGGTGATGGTATGGAGAGACAGATAAAGTACAAAGAAAGTAAGTAACTAAACAAGAGAAGAAATCATAGCAATAAAGACTGTAAAATAAAATCTAGCTGAACTAGAGTAACATAATGAGTTCAGATGGTACAATATAAGTCGAGTGTAATCCCAATGTGAGTCTAATATAAGATGAGTCGAATGTAATTCTAATCATTATTTTAATAAGGTGAATCGAATAAGGTGATACGAATAAGGTGATACGAATAGTGATTCACATGATGTTCTAATACTGATTCGAATAAATTCTCCAAGTGTGTTTTAAAATACTTAGTTAGACATGTAAACGGCTATGGGTAAATCCGGCACATCACACACCTGGCCGGGTGTGGAATGGCTATCGTTCGAATATATTCACAGGGGGTGGTTCGAATAGTGGGAATGTTCACATGTCTAATCAAGTATTTCCCCGCCCATCTAATACAAATGAATCCAAAATCCGACACATCAATCGAATAAAAGTCCAACCAACATATGAAGATACGAATAGGGTGATTCGAATAGTGATTCGTATGGTGATTCGTATGGTGATTCGAATAATAGAGGTTAGATAAGTAAGTATGTGTGTCGCATACATGGATTCAGAAATAAAAATACGTGTTTGTAACAGAGAATCACATACAGCTAACTAGAACTGAAGTACAGTAATTGACAAATAAATGAGAGAACTATCAGAGAATGTACTCGCCTGATGTCTGAATGTCCAAAGTAAATATACTGTCCGAGGAGAGGTGTCTGGCTCCTAATTAGAACAGCACAAGTCACAACATGTCCAGAAGGGTAATATAAAGCACTACAATGCATTCTACATGAATCTAGGTCAAACTAGGCCAAAGTCAACCCTTGGTCAACTCTGGTCAACTGCACTAGTCAAACTAGGTCATGTCCTAACCCAGTAAATCTTACTAGGCCTAACCAAGACTATCCTAGCAAGCACACATCAATACAAGGCTATACAAGCCAACATACACCCAACTCTATATAGCATGCAATTATTCAATACTCAAATAGGCAAGAATTCACATTGGATATACACTAGGTAATCTATTACTTTAAGCTATATATGTCTACACATATATAAACATGCATATATTAGTATTCAACATTAGGTCTATAATCATGGCATTTTAAATGGTTATATAAACTTATATATTACAACACAATATGCTAACATATATAATATACATACATAGCTAAGTTAACTATATTCATAAATACTTATTTAAGAGGCTATGTGTGTGTATGTGAACATGGCAAAGGGGCAAGTGAGGGTTAAATGGGCATACATAGTGTATACATATCAAAGAGTATCAAAGTATAAGTGAACAATGTGTCGAGTGTGATAGTGTCAACATAGTGTAAGGGGGTACATGAGGTAATATAGGATTTGTGTTAACATAGAACATTACATCTCATTAACTTGTATATTGCATACATTACATCTATTATTACATTACATCTCATACATCATTTATTTAAACATTTACTCATGCTTGCATTCTCTATTTAGTTACATAATGTATATACATTAACATGGGTTAAAATCAAATAGAACATTATATTACACACAAGGGTGCACAAAATGCATATGCCGAATAGTAACTCCTACTAATAATGAATACTGTACCATCTTAGCATAAAATAAACTCTATGATCAAAGTATGTTATAGATCTATGTGTTAGCTTTCCGAAACTTTAAACGGATCGCGTTTTCGTTTCCGGAAACTCCCGAAATCGCGAAAACACCGAAAACGCGTTTGTTTTTCGTACAGCTGACACTCAAATAATTCTCCAAAAAGTTACAGAAAGAATTAGGCCTATTAATATATGTTTTTGGAAAGCTAACTTCAATACGCTTCTTTTAAAAAAAACGGGAGATTAAACCGAGGTCTGAGCTAGAAGTTATGACATTTCGAAGTTAGGGCTGAAATTAAAAACGTGGATAAAAATCATGACGGATTTAGATAGTTTGAGCCAAAAGAATACACAATATATATCCTAATTATCCACAACAATAATAGCAATAATAATATGAGGAACCACACTCACAAACTTGATTATATAATCATCATGAACCATTTATTACATATATAAATATAGATACACTCTCATTACAATATATATATATAAATCTATATATGTAACATGAACACATCCACAACACAAAGGACACTCCTATGACCTCCAAATGGACACAAAATAGACACAAATGGAGATACAACCATGGGGGTCATTCCTATGGGTTCAAAATAGACCTATATGCATGAGGAAATGAAAAGGAGAAGGGATTTATACCTCCCGGTAGATCGAATCGAAGAAAAACCTTCCCGGAGCGACACCGACACGTAGAGATTCCAAAAGGACACGAACGAGCTCCGAATCCTCCCAAACGTGGGTAGCTTCCTCTTTGACTAGAATGGAGAAGGAAAGAAGAAGATTTGGTGGTGAAATGGAAGGATTTGGTGGAGAAATTGGTAGGGATTGCTCTCTAGGAATTTGGGGAAGAACAAGAGAGAGAAAAATAGATGGATAATGACAAATGGGAGGCTCAACCCTATCCTTATTGTGGCTGGCCATAAAGGTGGTTTTGTCCTATTAGGAAAAGTCCAAAAGCCCCTACTAACCTATTCTATGAGTATTAGAAAAGGGCTAATTGGTTGGGGCTAAATTAGTCATTCTAAAGTCTCTAATCACACTAACCTTATCCATAATAATTAGTCTAACCTATAACTAAAATATTTCTATCATGTGGACTAAAATTAATATCATGTGGGCCATGCCTAACTAGTGTGTGGGTCCCACTAGAGTCAAACTACCCCCGGGTTCCCGTTTCAAGTCTGATTGAGTTGAAATTCGAACCCGACTCAAATAACCCCAAAACAAAATCATAAATAATAAAATAATATTAAAATAATTTAAAGAGGTCAAATGCAAAAATATCCTTAGGCCAAAAATGATATTAAAATATCATAATCACATGGTTAGGCTCTAGGTCAAACAGTCTCTAGGGTTTCACTAGCAAGACGTCAAAACCACAAGTCATTGATTTAAATAATTTTAAAATGATTTAAAATCATCAAAAATCATATCATGAATTAAATTTTATTATTAAAATAATTATAAACACGAAATTTCAAAATTACCCTCAATCAGAAAATTAAAATAAAATGAAAAAAAATCAACCCAAAATTTAGGGTGCTCACACTCCTCCTCCGGCCACTCTTGAGTCACTTCAGGCCATGCTTCGAGATTATTTCACTTTGGAGGACGATCGATGGACTCAGCTGGACTATCGGACCACATTACAGATGAGTGCTATCAGCAACTCGCTGCATGACATCCGGTATTCCATGTATCGCGCTCCTTCCATGCCCATTCCTATGGGGCGTGATCCCGATCGTGAGGGCTTTCGTATTGATGACCCTTGGGTTCGTCGCTACATGGATCCGGACTCAGCTTTTGTGGACCCACGTCGCTCCTTTACTGATCCTTCGGACGACGTCGGGCCCTCTCGTGCTCGTTGATAGTTTTGGACTACTACTTGAGGCTGCTACTGGAGATCTTAGATTATGCTTTCTGCTTTAGTTACTTTTATGTACTTGGTTTGTAGTAGACTCATTATGGTTTATGCTTTTGAGATTTGGTAGTTCTTTTTATCAGTTTCTATGTTACTATGATTCTTGGGTATTATCTTAGTTTATATGCAGTTTCTTCTCTTTTGGTGTGTTTGCCAGTTATTATACATCTCATATTGCTAAATGCCAAAAGGGGGAGATATGTGTATATTATATTCTGTTTGGTTTATATGTGCTTTTGGAAGAATTTGATTAACAGGTCAACAAGATTCACAACATTGTTTATGGGGGAGCTATTCTTACGTTCGGCACTTATTATGGGGGAACTATGTCGTTACCTATGTCCAGGTATGGATATTGAATATACAATTATTATTTTGTCAATTATCAATATGGGGAAGATTGTTGACACAAAGTCACAGTCAACCAAATATTGATAACGTTGACTAAATAATACTTGTAATAATTCAATAAGACACACGATGACTATATTCTGCTCAAGCCAGACGACAGCTCGGTTGTGGAAATTCAAGTCGTTTTCGCGTCTGTATTTTTATATTTATTGAGTCTAGAATGATTGTAAGCTGAGTTATGCTGGGCTCTTAAGACTCAACCCACAACCTATCCAAAGCCCATAAAGCTCCACATCCAAACTTAGCCCATTTCACCCTTGGACCAGTTCTGTGCTCTGGAGACAGAGTTCGGGCCGAACTCTGCCTCCACACAGAGTTCGGGCCGAACTCTGTCCCCTAAAAATCAGCACCCTAATTTTTAGGGTTAGCTGGTTGCTAGTTGTCCAACGGCCAAATTTTTGAAATTTCTACCAGAATTCTGGCCGAATTCTGCCTGATAAAAACCTATAAATAGGCCTAGAATTCTCTCATTTCAAATCATCTAATCTTCTCTTCTCTTCTCTCTTAAGCTCAATATAAGCCATACCCTTCTCATCTACTAGCCACAAGTTTCCTAAGTCTCGAGTGCTCAGCATCTCTCAGTTAGGAGTCTTGTGCAAGAGTTCAAGAAGTCGCTTGGAAAAGTCCAAGCATCGCCACTACGATCCTCTGTAAGAAGTTGACGTGCTCTTCTGAAGTAAAGGTACGGGTCGTAACTACTATTTCACAAATAGTGGATTTAATCCTGAGCTAGAGTTCTCAGGCCTGGACTAGTCCTCCACGAGGAAAACCAGGTTAAAATCGGCTGTATTTGCGTATGCTCTCTTGCTCCTTATTTATTTTTCGCATTTATTCTGATTATTTTTAGTTCGTGAAAGAGTTGATTTTTAATTGGTTATTATTGCTATAACTCTATTCAACCTCCCTTCTAGAGTTGCCATCTGTTCTTCACGGAGGTCCTACATGCGCAAGGGAGGGCGGACCTCCGGGCATATGGTAGGGGGGTCTCCAAGGGGGCCTCCGGGCTCGAAGGAGGAGGAGCCAACGGGCGCAGAGACTGTCACCCCAGATCCACCGTCGGCTGAGAAGTGCTCCGGCTGACCAGCGAAAGCCAGAAGGAGATCCACCGGGTACAAGTGAGGAAGGGCCTCCGAGCGCAGAGGTGATCGGGCCACCGGGCACGAGGGTGACTACCCCTCCGGGGCACGGGCAATGCGCTCCGGCTGGCGTGCGGGAGCAGAGAGAGGGAAGCAACCGGGAGCGAAGGAGGGGGAGCCACCGTGGCCGGGCGCATGAAGGGATCTCCCTAGCTTAGGGGGAAGGGAGCTGGGCGCATAGCCGACCCCGCTGCCTGAGCGAATGGCTGGCTCCAGCGGCCTGGCGAGCGAAGGTGGGAGGTGGGGCGCCGCAAGAGGCTCCGCCAACTCCGCGAGCGCATGGAAAGGGAAACCACTAAGGTCGGGCGCATAAGCGCTGCCCCCTGGCGCGGGGGGAGGAGTACTGGGCATATAGGTGACCCCACCGCTTGGGCGCATAGCTGACCCAAGAGGCCAAGCATGCGCCTGGGGATGGCTGGGCCCCATGGGATACACCATAGGCGCATGACCCTCACAGCGGGCGCATGAACCGGGCGAAGGGAAGGAGAGGGCGCATGGCAATGACTGACCCAGGCCCGAGAGCGGGAAGACAGGATTCAAAATTCGAATCTCCGCAGCGGACGAGCAGGAATGATCCTCCAATCTGACTATCGGCTGGACAGGAAGGGAGCCTGTATCTTCGGCAAAGGGAGACCTCGAAAACGGGGGCAAAGGGACCTGGACGGAAGCAACGTCAGACCCGACGTCGATGGACGTCGAAGCCACCGCGGCAAGGCTGCGCCGGACAACGTGAAGCAGAGCCGAGGACCAGCCTCCGGTTGGGAGAGGTGGGGTGGCCAAGAATGGATGGGGGCTGGTCCTCGGTACGGGGGGACGACTGGGAGGGACTCGACGTCGCGCACGTCGGTGCCGGCGGGGAGGTCGGCGGCGACCGGGAATGGAAGTCGCGAGGAGCCTGCCGAGGGTAGCCTCAGCGGAGGTGCCCAGTGGGCGGACCGAGCGGGGAGGGGACATAGAGAGGAGAGGACGGGGGGGTACCGTCGGCCGGTTAACGATGGCGACTGACGAAACATGGGGGGCGCGAGGAGGGGAGCAGAGCGCTTCATATTTTGTGGGACTTATATATATATATATATATATATATATATATATATATATATATATATATATATATATATATATATATATATATATATATATGTCTCTGTGTGTGTGTGTGTGTGTGTGTGTGTGTGTGTGTTCCAAAACCAGCCGGCTAGGTTTGTATTATAGAACCACCTTATTTTTTTTATTGGATTGAAATTTAGTGGTTGAGATTAAAATATATAGACTCCACCACCTTTTTAAGTAATTTATTCTCAACCATGCAATTCCAATCCAACGTGCATGACATTGGTTGGTTCCATAATATTAAACCAGCCGGTTGGTTCAAGTGCACTGTTCTCGCTCTCTCTGTGTCTCTTTATATATATATATATATATATATATATATATATATATATATATATTATATATATATATATAATATATATATATATATATATATATATATATATATATATAGGGAATTCTTCAATACATGAATGTATCGATACATGACAAAACAAGTGCATTGAAAAGTGTGAAATTTATCTTCTTGATCTGGAAGTTAACTTGATATAGCAGGTCATATTAACCTAACTTATTTAAAAAAACCTCATAGATTATCTTAATTTGGTTGTCATTGAACATTCAATATTTTCATTTCCCACCCTATATGAAGTTGTATTCAACACTACCTTTTTATTTGCAGTAGGTGAAGGAGAGCAATAAGAATCAGCCGAAGGACGCCATGACCTGTCCCTACTTCCACCAGCTCGATGCGCTCTACCGCAATATGATTCCCAACAGCAGTGGCGATGGTGGCGCTAGCCATCTGAATTCGAGCCCAATTGTAAACCCTATATCGGTCATGCCACCATCACTACAACAACAGTAGCAGCTGCCGCCGTTGATGAATCAGGGAGAAATGGATATGAAGAAAAGCAGTGGGTCGATAAAATGAGTAATGAATACCACTTTCTTCAAAGACGACAGTACCGACGGCAGCAAAAAAGTAGTACTAGTGGCATACAAGAGAAGGTTAGCCGTGACGGTTGAAAATCTAATATTCCAAATTGTGAGATTACGACAGCTAGCGGCAGAAGAAACAGTAGTACTAGTGGCACATGGCGACAACGCCGACGACAACAGAAACAATAGTACTAGTAGCTATGTTGCTTGATTATTTACTTGGATTTTTGTTACTTTTTGAGTTTTTTCTACTATTTGATTAATGCCTTTATTTAATTCTTCTTCTTAATATAGGATAATTTGGCGAAAACAATCTGTTTAGTAAGGGATTTTGCTACAGACAGTATGATTATCTCTCCCAAATCGCATTAAATTTGGTTATTCTTTACTTAAATTGTAGGTTTTCTTAGCTGTCTCGACGATTTCATGGCCGATGCTCTTTTTTTAGCTTTTTGGCAATTTTTTACCCTTTGATTTCTCGGTAGCTCTAGTTTTGATAATTGTCTATTTTGCTTGTATTTGTTACTGTTTGATTTTATTTGTTGTTCTTTGATCTCTTAGTAGTTCCAACTCCGATGCTTGATTATTTGCTTAGATTTTAGTTAATGCTTGATTTTTGGTAATTTCCTTGATTTATCGCGTGGTTCTACTTCTCGTACCTAATTATTTGTTGTTCATAGTTTGGGAGACATCAAAGTTTATACTCGATTTAGATTATGTTTGTTCATAGTTTTTTCGAAGATTTCTTGTCCGATGCTTGTATTTTTTGTATCTATTTTTTTAGTTTTATTTGGCGACTTGGTGGTTGATGCTTGGTTATTTGCCTAGTTTTTTTTTCATTGTGTTTTATTCCTTCACACTTATATATGATTTGGCTACATCGTAGTCACAGATTTGTACAGTTGCGGATGGACATTCTAGTTATAACTTATATAAGAAACCATATGTTGTGTATAGCATTTCGTGATGGAAATGGTGTATAAATCCATTCTTTGGTTGCATGTAAATTTATGTCTTGGAATTTATGTTGTGGTGTTTGGTTATTTTCTTTAAGATGTGGAAAGAAGAGAGATTTTGAAACAAAAAAGCCTTTTGGCTAGCTTAGTACTAGCACTACGTGGCCCTTCTCCTTCCCCCCTCCCTATTGCTCCGTGGTCCGAAGTCCGACCACCTATCGGACCGTTTCGTGATTTGGAAATGATGTAAATGTGTCACTCCCTGTTCCCGGAATACGTAAATTTTTTATTTTTCTGTATATGGTATCTGGCACCTGTATCTTGATTGTATGTATCTTATATTTGTAACTGGCCATGGCATGGAACAGTATCTCATCGTGGATTAGTATGCCACCCCTTGTACTTGTCTGGTTGTAGGCGTGGTTCACTACTTCGATGATAAGATATCTAAACCGTGTTGTGGTTAGGATTTTATTTAAGTAATTTAGTTAGTTGTATCATACAGCATTTAACATGTCATTAGTCATATGGTTTAGAGCATGCTTAAGATTAGGGTTTGTTTGAGTCAACCAAACCCCTATATATATATTCTCTTCCTCACTCTCTCTCCTCATTCACTCTTTCATTTATTTTCCCCAAGCAAACTTCTAGGCAAGTATAACTTGCTCAAAAATGGAGATTTGTGCATTTTTCCTCCTTGATTTTTTTTTCTTTGATATTATTTGTCTATATTGTTCTTCTCATCATCCTCTACAAGTTTAGTACTTGGTATTTTTGGTTTTGATGGATGGATTCTTGTGGATCTAAGTTTATGTTATTTTTGGTTTTTCTTGATTTTGATCTATTAAACTTGCTTGTTTTCAAAATCTAGCTGTTCCATGTGGTAGAGCATTTCATTTTACCCAAATTTGACCTTTGAAAAGTTAGATTTTGTTTTGTTTTGGCCGAGTTGTGCAAGTTGGAAGTTCATGGGTTCCCTGGCCATCTTTCTCGAATTTTGGAGAAGATGAGCAGTTTGGCCGCATGCAGTTTGGCCGCATGAGTCTGGCCCCATACAGTTTGGCCGCATGAGTCTTTGGCCGCACGAGTCTTTGGCCGCATGAGTCTGGCCGCATGCAGTTTGGCCGCATAAGTTTGGCCGCATGAGTGTTTGGCCGCATGAGTTTGGCCGCATGAGTGTTTGGCCGCATGAGTTCTATATTCGAAGAGTAAAGGCGACTTTCACGTCTCACTCATCTGCTCTCGTATCATGTGATACGTAATATTTATCATGTGTCTTGATTACGAGAGTACGTCCTGGACAGAGTCTCGTTCTTGATTAAGTCATCGGTACCGACTTATCTCAAGCGTTGACATTTGTCCACTTTGGGAGTCAGCGTAGGACCTCGAGGATGAATTCCTACTCAACTGACTCGGGAGGCATATTTTATTCATATGTCTACGATCACTTTCCTTCTAGGGTATAATTATTGTTTGTGCTTTTACTTAATTGTTCTTTCTTTCGTAATCTGTTCATGTGTTATGTGTTGTTTGATATATGTCTGTAGGGCCTAAAAATCAAGTTGTGCCATGAATCTACTACCCAGTAATCAAGTTGTGCCCCAAAAATCAAGCTACGCCACTGTTTTTAAGCTCAGAGATCAAGCTGCACCACAAATCAGGTTGCGCCGGATATCAGACTGCACCCAATTATGTTGCGCTAAAATCTACGTGGCATCTGACATTTAATGGCCATCATTACCTGACAACACTGACAACTGACAAACACAGTAAACGAGGAAAATCTTTTCGAATCCCGTGAATTGTACTGCTCGAGGGGAGTTGGTTGACAGTTCTCCTGTACACTTTGAAAGTTGTGCCTAGGCGCAATCCAGATAAAATCTTTAGTTGCGCCTAGGCGCAATCTGAATGACTTCTGCTCAAAAGCTGCCACGTGTCTAGGCACGGCTCAATTAGCCACAGTTGAGTGAAGCTCGCGCAACCTGATAAAGTTGAGACAATTTTTATTTATAAAGCAGGATGACGTGGCGCACATGCCACTAATTTCTCAAGACGTGTCTACTATCCTGTACACGACCACGCGCATCTCAAACACATAATGCCACGCTTCTAAATACAGTTAGTACACGACTTATAACCGAATGAAAGTTGGCACAACAGGAGGTTGGCGCAATCCAGTATGGCGTAATACAGCTTCACGCACATCAGAATAACTGCTAAAATAGTTATTTCCTGAACTCTATAAATAGAGTTTCCAATCATTGTGAAATGATCAGAAACATACGCACAGAGATCAAGAACTCTTGTAAAATTGCTGATGCATTCTCCAGAGGCTACAGTCTTCAAGTCCACATAGTCAAAGGAATAAAGTGATCATCTTCTAATCAGATTCCTACAGTTGTACTTCCCCAAAATTCATTGTACTTTGTACTATTCTTTCACAAGTTTGGAATAAAACTTTTTGTTTTTACAAACAAAATGGCGACTCTGCTGGGGACGACTTTCTCCTCCGACCAGAAGATGACAACTCAATGTGACACTGCGTCGATTGGCAAGACGCAGAAGACTCTAGTTGTTCAAGTCAACCAGACAACCTATGAGAATATGATCAACGCCAAGAGCAACAAGCGTACTGTAGCTATCGCCAAGAACAGGACTGTGTGGACTCCTAAATCTCTCGCCGTTGGTGTTGCCCAAGCGCAACTTGAGTGCTCAGTGGCCAAGGCGCAATCCCCCTCAGTGGCTCCGACACAGCCTGCTTCTGCTGTCAGGCCACAATCCACTCTTCCTGCTGCCCGCGTGCAGTCTACTACCCATGTTGCTGCTAAGGCGCCACCAGTAGCCTATATTACTAGGGTACAACCAGTAGCCCGTAGGAATATGGCACAACCCAAGTAATCAGTAACTCGGGCGCAGTCTGCTGCTTTGGCGCAACCCAAGGGAACTAGTCTTTTGGCTATTCCCTCTTCTAATTCTCAAGTTCAGAACTTGGAGAATCAATGTTCTAATTCCAATACTAGACAGAACAAAGGGAAGAGTCCTTTAACACTTCCTCAATTGGCACAATCTGTGCCTAAAATGGTCTCACAACAGAACAAAGGGGAACGCTTCTTAGCTAACCCTCTACAAAATAAAGGAAAGCACCCTTTGGTCTTTTCACAAACTTCTCTGGTCTATGACTCAGAGGAAGACACATCAGATTCTATTCCTTTAAACAGAGGTCTTCGGATCTCTGATATCGGAAAGAATACTGATCAAAGAGGTATCTTACCTACCCCTATGGGGTCTGGTCAAAACCTTCCAACCTTGCAAATTTCAAGATCTAAGCAAGGAAAATTGAGAGTATCACAAATAGAGACACCTGGAGCAGAATTTTCTGATATACGTGCTTATCTCAATAGGTGTCAACCAGTATCAACTTTGGTGAAATGTAAGAACCCTATGCCAAAGGCCAATCTATACCAGAAGCCAAAGTTTGAAAAGAAGGACCCAACCACTTATGCTAATGAGTTGAGTACATCTTTGTACACTCAGGGAACAAAACATCTGAAGAATAGGAGACATGTTCCTAACATCATTAAGGAATATGTTCCTCTAACTTTTTTCGTCCTGTAGTTGTAACTGATCTCCGACAACGTCTTACACAAAGACGGGAGATTACAAGGATGTCTCCCTCACCCCCAAATCACGCTTCAGATCGCCACAGCCTTCATGAAGTCGTCATCAACTGATGTTGCCAATCGGCTCGACGATCTGTCTTCGATCGTCTGAACTATGCTCCAACTCCTGAACATGTAATAGAAGACGAAGAAGAGCTATTATATGCTTCTGTCAACATGACTTCTCAAGGCACTGGGGGTGGGAAACGTCCAAGACGTAATACATCCCGTAATCCCAGTCAGCAATACTTAGATCAGATTCATACATCTAGTGAAGGTGTCTTTCAATACACTAGATCGAGAAATCGACATTTGAACCAAGGTGTCTTTAATCAAGAAGATCTTCCCATCACTCATGTAGGAGAGGACTCTTTTTCAGAGTTTGATGCAGATAGTGAAAGTTCTGAACAGACTATCTCATCAATAGCAGCAAGAGAAGTGGCGGCATATACCATTACAGAAGATCAAGATGCCTCTACTTCAACTAGTCAAGAGCAACAAATTATTGCACTAGAGGATAAATTGAAGACCATGGCATGCACACTATAATCGTGGCTCAACATACAGTGCCACCGATTATAAACCCTATTATAAATCCGGAGCTAATAGCATCTTCTGTACCTGTTAGTCTGGGGGTACCACCTCCTCAAGTTGTCTTTGTGCCAATTCAAGCTGATCCCAGTCAGTCTGGTACTGGGGGTGGTAATTACCACGCTGTTCCTCCTCCTAATACTTCTAACCAACCCATCAATTCCCAAATATCAGGGGATGCTAATGAAGCTGTGAAACTATTACGCACTCAGTTTGAGGCCTTCAAGCAGAAGGATGGCCTACAAAGACTGGGCATAAAGCAACCGTATCCTACAGAATGGAAGGAAGTTCCATTCCCTCCTAGATACAAGCTTCCCACCATTACGTTGTTTGATGGCAGTACCTCTCCAAGTCAGTACATCAATCATTTTGTAGTGATGAATGACCAACTACAGCCAAATGATGCTCTCCTTACCAGAGTGTTCGTCGGTTGTTTAGCCGGCACAACATACGATTGGTATCTTACTTTGCCAGTTGGCTGTATAACTTCTTTTGCCGATTTTAAGCAAATATTTTTAGAACAGTTTTATGGGGGAGTCAACGACATGACAATGTCTGCCTTCATTAAGATCAAACAAAGGCACAATAAATCTACGAAGAGTTTCATTGAAAGATTCTGCCGTGAGGCACTCAAAATACCTTTAGGAACTCCATCTGCTGTAACAATAGACACTTGCAAATCAAACTTGTTGCCTATTATCAATATGTGGACAGGATCTACACAATTCTAGGATTGGCTTTCTTTCACTGTAAATGCAAAGGCGGCAGAGGTTAGTGCCGAAAAGTTTAAATAGTTAGGAGTTCAGATGACTCATCCTAACCAAGACGAACATTCTACACCCGGGGGTAATAATTGCCAGAATAACCGCAAGAGTAAAGAAATACTGGCCATCAATCTCAAGGGCAAAGAGTCTTTGGCTGTCAATGTCGCTCAGACAGCGCCCACTCCATCAGCACCCCCACCGAAGACAACTCGTCCAAAGGAAGAGTATTCTTTCGATGAAGGTGATACTTTGAGCATCTTCGATTGCTTGATCAAAAGCAATAAACTTCAACTTCCAGAGGCAAAACGGCCAGAAGAAGTGGATAAAATTGATCACCCTAAATATTGTGTTTATCACAGATTTATAGGGCATCCCACCAGAGCATGTTATGTTCTCAAGGGTAAAATCCAGGAGTTGGTCAATTCTGGAGCAATTACTCTTCAGCAGGACGAGAAAACGGTGATTGCTAATGTGGTTTCTCTACAATTCGGTAATTTTCTACCACAACTTGTACAAGATGGTGTTGTCCCCATTCCAATGACTACTTTTGAGATCGTGAATCTCCCACCTCCTCAAAATGAAGGTATTATTTTACTATCGACTGACAGAGGAGAGATCATGTGGATTCATCCAGATTTGGTAACAGAGTTTGAAACGCCTTCCTCTTCTAAGCAAAAGAAACACACTAAATCTAAGAACTGCAACATGGTATCCTTTGAACCAGTAACAGAAGAAAAAATTCTAATGGGTACTAGATCTGGAAAACCCTATCTTCGGGAATATTCCAAAAATCAAGAGAATCCTGCTCCATCTCCTGATGCTCTTCCTACATCATCTTCTTCTACTGAGAATATACCATCTACATCCCTGCCTGTGGTTGAACCATCTCCTCCTAAACCAACATCAGCAGATAAGGGGAAGCAACCTGTTCGCTTTGACAAAGAACTGAAGAAGTCCTCATCTCTTGGACTTGAAAAGCCTTACAATTTTGATATATTGGCTCAATTGGCCAATACTCCAGCAAGATTATCAATCTTTGAACTCTTACGTCTCTCAAAAGAGACTCGAGAGACGTTAAGTGAAGCTTTGATGCAGGCTGACGCTTATCTTACTCTTCTCAAGAAGCCTGAAAAGGAGCCAATCAGTTGTGAATATTGTCATAGTGTATTTGAACTAATGTCCAATATTACTTTTACATAAGATGACATGTTATTAGAAGATAATCGTCATGATTGTCCTCTCTATTTTACGGGATATGTAGATACTATGAAAGTCGATCGCATTCTGATTGACCCCGGGTCTGCACTTAGCATCATGCCGAAGTCTTTAGTAGATGCTTTGAAAATCCCAGTGCATAACCTCTCTACAACTATCACTACCATCTTGGGATTCAATCAAGGAAGAAGTGAACCTTTGGGGAAGATACGCCTAAAACTTTAAATTGGCAATCTTCGTACAAAGGTAACTTTCTATGTTATCGACAATCATGGCTCATACAACGCTTTGTTGGAAAGGCCATTCCTCCATGAACACAATATTGTACCTTCTACTCTCTACCAATGTTTCAAATATGTGGATGGTAGTGGAGAAGTCCAAAAAGAGGTTGCAGATCTGAATCCTTTCAAAGGGGTTGAAGCATACTACAATGATTCTTGCATGTACAAGGAAGAATTCATGAAGGTGGTACTAGCAATGGACACAGATGAAGAACAGAAAAATTTGCCGAATAATACACAGGTGATCCCGGTCAAAGGACGTACCTCTTATCCTCAGTCAAACCAATGACTATCTATCTTCCTTCCCATGAGAAGCAGCCCAAGGGTGATAGTCGGGAACAAAGGGAGCTCACCTCTTCTGAGCCGCTTGTAATCGATCTTCGTCGTAAGAAGCCTCCTCCGTCTTCTCGTTCTTCTTCTCCTCCTCTTGTCATTAATCTGACTAAGCCTGCTAAGGCTAAAGTTCCTGTTGTAAATGATGGTGTAAAAATCAATAAAGCATCTCCTTTGCAGTATACTGATGTCTCTTACTATACTCAGTGTTATTTGGACATGCTAGATGGCTTAAAACTACTTACAATAGAAGTTGTATCATCTCCTCGAAATATGGTATCACTGGATTCAATACAAGAGTCGTACTTCTTAGTACCGTCTCGAAAGAAAGATGAAAAGCCTATATTCTTCAACAAAAGAGAGGAGCCAAAAATCATGCTCTATAACGATAATAGAGATGATTCCGGAAGGCTACAATTATGCCGCTATAGTCCTCAATCCAAAGCAATCATCCGCAAAATGGGCTATGATTTCAAAACTGGCCTCAACAACGGTAAAGGGAGGCGAACTCCTCTTCGTATTGCTGTTCCAAAAGGAAAATCACAAGAATTCCACAGTAAAACGAAATGGGGACTAGGTTATGCTTCACCACTTGTAACCACCACATTTTTAATTTAGAGATATTTTGGTCATTTTGTAATTATTATATTATTTATTAATTTATTGAATTCATGTGATGGTATGTGGTTTTGTTTGATGTTTGTGTAGTATAAATGGGTTTAACTTAGCCAACATTGACTAGAAGCCTAATAGTAATAATTAGAATTAATTTGACCTTGTAGGAATTATTTTAGAATTAATTAGTTATTTTAGAATGTTTTAAATGAATTTTTAGTCATTTTAGTCTTTTAGCCATTTTGGCCTTTTTGTGATTTTCTAGATATGTTGACTTGTGTTGTGCTAGCAACTGGTTTAGCCTTAGAGGACATTGTATAGGAGCCTAACCATGCCTTAGAATTATTATTTTTATTTTTAGAATTTATTTTAGGCTTTAGTTTATTTTTAAAGGCTTTAATTGATTTTTTAGTCTTTTTCATGCTAGTCTTTTAGTCTTTTTGACTTGGGCCCATTTCTACTTGAGAAAGAGCTAGCCCAAGTGAAACCCTAACCCTAGAGAACCCCCTTGGCCGCCCAAACAGCAGTACCCCTCCCCCTTGCATTCATTTGTGAAGTTTTGAGCCTCCACTAGGAAACCCTAATAGATCCCCTTCTCCAAAACACATATTTCCTTCATCCGGAGTCCGTATCTTCCTAAACGAACTCCGTTGCACTCGTAGAGGAGAGGAGGATCTGCTGGAGCATTTCTAGCGAGGAGGCAGAGGCTTTTGCTTGAGGAAAATCGGCCGACACGACAACCAAGGAGCCCCGTTCATTGAGTTTTTGACACTCAATAGGTAAATCCTAATCTACCATAGTAAATCTAGAATTTCTTTCATTTTTGCATCCATATAGGTGCCCTAGACTTTCCCACGAAGTTTGGTTGGATTTCGACTTCGTTTGATGGCGGTATCGGACACGTATTGGTCTCACGTTGCACGTGTTCGGCAAAATGCCACTTAGAATTGAAAAGTATTAATTTTCTATTCTATTTTCACGAAATCCTTCCTTATATGATTTGTACCAACTATCGTGAAGACGGATCAAAAATTGACACAATTTCGGCATCCGAACGGACACGGACACGCGTGCACGAGATCCCGTGCACGGTCCCGTGCACGCCCTACAGTCTGTGCATCATAACTTGACGCACAGAGCTCCGTCTTGCGTGAAATTTTACGAGAACGTAGGGGCAACCTCTGCCCACATGCCCGTAAAATTTCACGGCGTTTCGTCGAGCGAGCGCGGAGTAATCGCGCGTGCACTGTTCAGCCATTCTGTACACCCGGTTGAAATTCGGGACTGAAACGGACTTCGTGCGCTCACACGACGCAGCGAAGACCTGTTCCAGGACCTGGGACACATTGACCTATACCTAGACTACCCGAGGAACGAACCCCGAGTTGCGGCGTGGCCCGACGAGCGAGCCACGAGGGCGGAACCGCGTACACGAGGGCACGCTCGCAGCAGGCCGCGCGGGTGCAGGGGCTGCGTGCGCTGCTTCGAACGGCATGTCGCTGCGTGGCCGTGTTCTAGACCTACCCTAGGACCCCTCCAGCAACGTGCACAAGCACGGGGTATTTAGTTGTGTGTGCGGCGCTCAAACGAACGAGAACGCACGCGTACCACGCGATATCAGAAATTTTCGATACGCGTTCTGTGGACACGACACGGACACTATTTCGAACCCGAGAGTATACGAACGCATCACGTGGGTCGACATCAATGTGTATGCCGAGTTTCGCGGGTTCGTTTGGTGTATTTGCATTTTGGGTCGTTGTGTGAAATTGGGTTGTTTTCTTTAATTTCGATTTTGAGTTGAAATGTGATATTTTGTTTTCCAGCCTCTTAGCTTATAAATTCTGAGTTTTTAATGTGTATATGTGGTTTCGGATATGTGGGAACTAACTTTTGGTTTTGTTTCATAATTTTCCATCATTTATGAGTATATATGCTTTCTATATAGCTATATATATGTACATTTAACTATATATATATATATATATATATATATATATATATATATAAAAAATATATATATATATATATATATATATATATATATATATATATATATATATATATATATATATATATATATATATATATATATATATATAACCCCGTTGAAACCTATTGCTAACACATACATGTTGAGAGTGGGTCGAGGGAGAATTATTCCAGATTTTAGACTCTTTAAATTATCTCGCATCATTGCGTATCTTTCCATTTAAGCGTTTGTGTATATATATATATATATATATATATATATATATATATATATATATATATATATATATATATATATATATATATATATATATGTAGTTTTCTTACTTTGTATATATGTATATAAATAGTATATTAATTTGTGGTATACCATGGTTTTGTTTTCTATTTTTAATCTCAGATTTACCCCATTTCAGTAAGCACCAGCACACACACACACACACACCATCTTTTGTTAGATTTAGGTTTTGGTTGTATTGTATATACACATGTGTGTGTATATACCTATATGTATATAGATAATATGCTTGGAAACCCTCTTAGAATAGATTATAGTTGTGAATATAACTATAGGAGTCCTAGGACAGATTTGGTTTGTCATTTTGAGCCTAGTTTAGTCGAATTGGCCGACAAGTTGACCAAATTGACAAAAGTCAACTTTGGGTCAAACTTGATCCAATTCAACTCAAACAAATTCCAAATGACCTAGAATTTTGTGTATGACCTAAGAATTAGTAGACGAAATAGTTGACCCAGGTTTGACCAGCGTTGACCAGGTTTGACCAGAGTTGACCAAGGGTTGACTTTGACCAAAAGGGACCTAGAAGCATGTAGTCTTGCATTGTAGCTATTTTCTTTGATATTTTAGATTTGGTTGTGACATGTGTATACTTAAAATAGGTTTATATCACTCCAGTTCAGTTATACATTCTCATCAGCAGCTCAGATTGTCAGGCGAGTACATTCTCTGATAGTTCTTTCATTTACTTGTCGAATTCTATATTTCAGTTTTAGTCAGTTCTATTTGATTCTCAGTTACAAATACAAATTGATACTTTCTGGAATTCATGTATACGACACATATACCTTACTTGTCTAGCCTCTATTACAAGAACCATTACAAGAATCACCTACAAGCACCTTCGTGTTCTGGCTAGATTTATTCTCGATTTACGTGTCGTGTTATGGATTCACTCATATTTGTCGGGCGGGGAAATACTTGAGTAAACATGTAAACATTCCTAAATACTCGAACCACCTCCCTGTGAATTATACAAGAACGATAGCCGTCCCACACTTAGCCAGTGTGTGATGTGCCGGATTACCCCTAGCCGTTTACATGTCGATCTCAGTATTTTAAAACACACTGTGAGTAGTATCTAGAATCTTTACTAGAATCATCACAAGAACCATTACAAGAATCACCCTACTTGGATCATTGAATGGAATCACACTTGACATACATTGTACCACTGGACTCATATCACATTATTCTAGTTCAGCTAGCTTTATTTACAGTCTTTATTGACATGATATTCTGTTTTACAGCTTTTACTTTCCTTGTTCTTTTACTATAGTTTTACATCTTAAACTGTCTCGAATTCCTATGCTTCATCAATAAAATTGTC
Source organism: Iris pallida (assembly GCA_029216955.1). Classification (NCBI taxonomy): domain Eukaryota; kingdom Viridiplantae; phylum Streptophyta; class Magnoliopsida; order Asparagales; family Iridaceae; genus Iris; species Iris pallida. Next base: position 9,836,507 of record JANAVB010016400.1, on the reverse strand, counting down.
TACAATTGTTTTATGGTTTTCGTCATTTACTTTGATTTACTTGAAGAGATGTATTCGTTCCTGTCCTGACTGGACCTTTTGAAATATTACAGATGTTAGCCCTGAGGATGTTTGCCCTACTCACTATGGATCTGGAGAGGGATTAGCTACGTTTGGCCCCGACTCTCAGGAGTGATCGGGAGACTAGTTTAGTAGACTGTTTTAGATTTCTTTACTGGAACTTGAGTTGTAATAATATAAGAGTTGTCTTATTTTGAGTTATTATCTTTTAGTAGTTTTTTTTATTGTTTTCTTTTAGTTATAGAATTCTATGATATCCTATCGTGCTTAGACTGTGATTGAGTTATATTATTTCTGTACTTGCCCTCCGTTCGGAGTTGAGTTTTAAGACAAGTACATTATACAATTGCGTGAGTTGGTTTAGATAGTGACCTAGAACAGCGTTCTACCACCGATTCTGCGGCGTAGGCTGGGCGTGGTTACGTACTTGTACCCTTACACTGGGTGCGGGTCGTGACACCACTCCTAACTCCAGAACCTTCTGAATCTGATGAAAAAGAACGATCAAACTCTTCTGATTCTATTTCATGGGATTCTGACACCAGCATTGGTCATGTTCATAGGGTGATAATATCTTCTAACATGGTGTCTGCCGAATTTTCAGAAGATTATGAAGATAATATTGAAGAAGCTCCTGAAGTGGACCCTTGGGCACAAAAGATGGACAATCAGTGGAAACTTCGTTTTGAACAACGAGAGCCACCTACTGAGGATCAACTAGTCCAAATCGATATTGGAGAAGAGGGTGTATCACGACCAATCTTTATTAGCAAAAATCTCCCAGAGGATGATAAACAAGAATTGATTCACCTTATTCGTGAATATATTGATATCTTCGCCTGGAGTTATGAAGATATGCCGGGATTAGATCCTCAAATTGCAACTCACAAGCTTAATATCTTGTCGAATGCCAAGCCGGTCAAACAAGAACAACGGCGATTCAAGCCTGAAATAATGAATGCAATTGATAATGAAGTCAAAAAACCTTATAGCTTGCGGTTTTATCAGAGAAGAACAGCATCCTGACTGGGTAGCCAACGTCGTCCCAGTCCTGAAGAAGACCAGAAAGGTTCGAGTTTGCATAGACTTTTGGGATCTTAATGATGCTTGCCCTAAATACGAATTCCCTCTCCCAATTACTGATGTCATGATCGTCAATAAATGTGGATTCGAACGAATTTCTTTCATGGACGAGTTTTCTGGATATAATCAAATCCGGATGAATCCTGAAGATGAGAAACATACTTCGTTTCGTACTCCTCGTGGAGTGTACTGTTATACAGTCATGCCATTTGGTCTTAAGAATGCAGGTGCAACTTACCAACGGGCTATGAGTACTATCTTTCGGGACCATCTACGAAAGACTGTCGAATGCTATGTTGATGATATTGCTGTTAAAAGTCATCTCAAGGAAGATCACATTCAAGATTTAAGAACTATCTTCAATCTAATGCACCAGCATCAACTCAAAATGAACCCCACCAAGTCTTTCTTGGGTGTCTCTAGTGGTAAGTTTCTCGGCTTCGTCATTACCTCTAAGGGTATACACGTTGATCCCGAGAAGATCAAAGCCATTCAAGAGATGCATCCTCCACGCAACCTAAAAGGGCTACAAGGATTCCAAGGTCGACTTGCGTACATCAGATGGTTTATTTCGAATTTATCTGGACGTTGCAGACCATTTACTCAGTTAATAAAGAAAGATGTATCTTTTGTTTGGACGGAAGAATGTCAACGAGCATTTGACGACATAAAGCGGTATTTAATGAGTCCACCGGTTTTTGTACCACCGATCTCAGGAATACCTTTCTTAATGTATGTCTGGGCAATGGATCATTCGTTAGGAGCTTTGCTAGCTCAGAAGAACAAGGAAGGTCATGAGCAAGCCATCTACTATCTTAGCCGAACGATGATTGGAGCTGAACATCGTTATAGTCTGGTAGAGAATGAATGTTTAGCCTTAATGTTTGTTGTTCAGAAGACAAGATATTACATCATAGGCCAAACTATTTATGTTATATCCCGAGTCAATCCTCTTCGAGTCTTAATGAAGAAGCCAAGTACACTCAATTCTAGGCGTGCCATATGGGCCATATTACTAGCACAATATGATATGGTTTATGTTCCTTAAAAGTCTGTAAAGGGCCAAGCACTTGCTGACTTTTTAGCAGCTCATCCTGTCCCTGAGACATCTAAACTCTATGATGAAATTCCTGATGAAACATTGGAATCAAATATGATCTCAAAAGAATTTCCTACCTGGAGGTTGTTCTTTGATGGAGCTTCTAGAATTGGACCTGGAGGTACCCTTGTGGCTGGAGTGGGAATTGTTCTCGTTTCATCCGATGGATTAGCTATTCAAAGGGCTTATTCTTTAGACAAGTCATGCTCTAACAATGTCGCATAATACAATGCCTTGCTCATCGGACTCCAATTAGCCAAACGACTGGATATCAAATATTTCGAAGTATATGGCGACTCTAAGCTGATTGTTAATCAGGTTAGAGGCATATATGAAGTTCGATATCAAGATCTGGTACCATACCATGAAGCAGCAATCAGAATAGCTTTTTTGTTCAATGGTTTCTTTATTGAACATGTACGTCGCGCATGCAATACAGAAGCTGATACCTTAGCTAACCTACCTGCAGTATTGGCAGTTCCAGTCAAAAGACAACAAATGGTTGTTATCTCTAATAGAGAACTATTTTGTGTCGAAAATAACCACAACATTGAATTCAGCAATCTAACTGAAGTCAACGTCACTTGTGAGGACTGGAGAGCACCTTTCATTGATTTTACAGTACATGACATCTTGCCAGAAGATCTTAAGGAAGCTACAAGTATCCATTGCCGATCGCTTCGATTCTACTATAATCATACCACTAAAACTCTCTATCGAAGAACTTTTGATGGGTTACTCTTGAGATGTCCCGTTGGCGATGAAGCATAGCAAATATTACGTGAAGCTCATGATGGTGTTTGTGGAGCACATCAGCCTGGTCCTAAGCTACTGGATCATATTCGACGTATGGGCTATTACTGGCCCTCTATGGTATCGGATGCTATTGACTATGCAAGGAAGTGTCGTGCATGTCAAATTCATACAGATTTCATCCATCAATCGTCAGAATTTCTTCATCCGACTGCTGCCTCATGGCCTTTCGAAGCTTGGGGCATGGATATAATTGGCCCTATCAATCCTCCTTCATCTAAAGGGCATCGGTTCATTTTGGCTATAACCGATTATTTTTCTAAGTGGGCAGAAGCCATACCTTTGGCTGAAGTTAAAACGAGTAGTGTCATCAACTTCATCAAACATCAAGTGATATACAGATTTGGTGTCCCTCGTCGAATCATCCATGATAATGGGCCACAATTTATCAGCCAGAAGTTTAATAGATTCTGTGATGACAACAGAATCAATAATGTTGCCTCTACGGCCTATAATCCTGCGGCTAACAGGTTGGCTGAGGCATTCAACAAGACCATTATCAAACTCCTCAAAAAGTTTGTCTCTATCAACAAACATAATTGGAGTGATAAACTTGGAGAATGTCTATGGACATATCGTACTACTGTCCGTAATCCCACAGGCTGTACACCTTTTTCTCTAGTATATGGATGTGAAGCTGTTCTGCCTCTTGAAATTCAGATTCCATCATTGAGGATTGCCATTGCTAATGAGCTTACTACAGAAAATAATGATCGTCTTTGGCTTCAAGAATTGGAGGCACTCGACGAGAAAAGGCTACTAGCTCAACAGCACATCAAACTTTATCAAGCCCAGATTTTAAAAGCATTCAATCGCAAAGTCAGAGTGCGAACATTTCAGGAAGGCGAATTAGTTCTTACAGTCAGACATCCTATGACTATGACATATATGAGCAAAGGCAAGTTCGAGACAAAATGGGAAGGGTCGTATGTGGTAAACAAAGTTTTCTCAAATGGAGCCTTTCAATTAACAGATATGGACGGCAGAGTTGCTATGATGCCTATCAATGGCAAGTTTCTCAAGATATTATGTATAAAGGAAAAATGTACTTTATTTTCAGAGACATGATGTAAATAAAAGTTCACTTTTTATTCAATAGTAGAATGGAGTTACATAATATTAAGGACGGGGAGGAGGCCCTGATCCTTCATGATTAAATATATGTTTGCCAACAGTTCAAACATCTCATTGTCTGAACTCACAAGAAATTTGCAGGCAGCCATCCTCAATGCCTCTTCTTCGACAGTCTTTTCAGGCTCCACTAGCTTGGAAATTAAGTCCTCTCCTGGTGCAGGAGCAGTTGAACCTTCACCTCTTTCTTTCTGAGGAGGCACTGGAGGCTCAGCAGGAGGCGTCTCAGTCTCTCCTTCATTCTTCAGAGTAAGCAAATCTTTGGAAGACATTTTGTACAGAAAAGAAAGAAAGTGACGATATCTACAAAAGTTTTGTTCTATTTATAGACAAAATAATTAGACAATCAACATCGATAACTGATGCGACTTTTTGAAAGAAACTCAACTGTTCGTTCATTTATAACTGTTCGTTCATAACTGTCCATTCAGTTTCCTTTCTTAAAAAATCGACATGATGGTTCATTCATTTATTCTCTTCCTCGAAAGTTGCAGTAATTGTTCATTTATTCAGTGTCATTTCTCGAAAATTGAAGTGACTGTTCACTTTTCATAACGAGAGTTCACATTCTCCCTGCTTTTGAATTCGATTTATTTACACCATCAACTTCTTCTCTCCACATTTCTTCTTAATTCTATTTTCATTATCACTACATCAAAATTAGATCATAAAAGAGGAAAAAAATCATTCTTTATTTCCTTCTTTAAAAACATAGATATATTGTAGAGCCTAAAAATCAAGTTGCACCCTGAATATACTGTTCAGTGATCAAATTGTGCCCCAAGAATTAGGTTATGCCACTGATATGAAGCTCAGAGAACAGACTGCGCCACTGATTAGGTTGCGCCTGATATCAGACTGCGCCCAGTCTTTCTGCGCCAAAATCTACGTGGTATCTGATACTTAATGGTCATCATTACCTGACAACACTAACGACTGACACAACAGTGAACGAGGAAAATGCCGCTCAAGGAAAGTTGGTGTGTCCTGTACGCTTCGTGAGTTGCGCCCAGGCGCAATCTAAACAAAATCCTTAGTTGCGCCTGGGTGCAACCTGAACGACTTTTGCTCAGAAGCCTCCACGTGTATAGGCGCAGCCCAAATCAAGCGTAGTTTGACTTGTTGACTAAAGCTCGTGTAACCTGATAAAGTTGAGACAACTTACATTCTAAGGCAGGATGACGTAGCGCACATGCCACTAATCTCTCAAGACATGTCTACTATCCTGTACACGACCACGCACATCTCAATCGTATGATGCCACGCGTCTAAATACAGTTAGTACCCGATTGACAACTGAATGGAAGTTGGTCCAACAGGAGGTTAGCGCAACTCAATGTGGCGCAATCCAGCTTCGCGCACCATCAGAATAACTGCTAAAACATTTATTTCAAGAACTCTATAAATAGAGTTTCCAATCATCATCAGACATACAGACAGAGATCAAGAACTCTTACAAAATTGCTGCTGCGTTCTCTAGAGGCTACAGTCTTCAAGTTCATATAGTCCAAGGGATAAAGTGATCGTCTTTTGATCAGATTCCGAAAGTTGTACTTCCCCATAATTCATTTGTACTTTGTACTCTTTTACAAGTTTGGAATAAACAAATTTTGTTTTTGCAAACAAAATGGCGACTCTGCTGGGGACGACTTTCTCCTCCAACGAGAAAGTGACAACTCAATGTGACATTGCGTCGATCGGCAAGACGCAGAAGACTCTGTTTGTTCAAGTCAACCAGAGAGCCTACGAGAATATGATCAACACCAAGAGCAATAAGCGCACGGTGGCTATCGTCAAGAACAGGACTGTGTGGACTCCTAAATCTCCCATAGTCACTGTTGCCCAGGCGCAACTTGAGTGCTCAATGACCAAGGCACAATCCGCCTCAGTGGTTCCAGTACAACCTGTTTCTGTTGCTAGGGCACAATCTGCTTACTCTGCTGCCCATGCGCAGTCTACTACTATCGTTGCTGCCAAGGCACAGTCAGTTCAAGCTACTGTCGAGGCACAGTCTACCAATGTTGATGCCAAAGCGCCACCAGTAGTCCGTAGGACTATGGCGCAACCCAAGTAATCGGCAACCCAGGCGCAAGCTGCTACTCCGGCGCAACTCAAGGGAACTAGTCTTTTGGCTATTCCCTCTTCCAATTCTCAAGTTCTGAACTTGGAGAATTCATGTCCTAGTGCCAACACTAGACAAAACAAAGGAAAAAGTCCTTTGACATTTCCTCAATTGGCACAATCTATGCCTAAAATGGTCGCACAACAGAATAAAGGGAAACGCTTCTTAGCTAACCCTATTCAAAATAAAGGAAAACACCCTTTGGTCTTTCCTCAAACTTTCCTGGTCTATGACTCAGAGGAAGACGTGTCAGATTCTATTCCTGTAAACAGAGGTCTTCGGATCTCTGATACAGGAAAGAATACTGATCGAAAAGGTATCTTACCTACCCCTATGGGGTCTGGTCAAGACCTTCCTACCTTGCAAATTTCAAGATCCAAGCAAGAAAAATTGAAGGTATCACAAACAGAGACACCGGGAGCAGAATTTTCAGATTTGCGCGCTTATCTCAATAGGCGTCAACCAATATCAACTTTGGCAAAACGCAAGAACCCTATGCCAAAGGCCAATCTGCACCAAAAGCCAATGTTTGAAAAGAAAGACCCATCTACCTATGCTAATGAGTTGAGTACATCTTTGTACACTCAAGGAACTAAACACTTGAAGAATAGGAGACATGTTCCTAACATCATTAAGGAATATGTTCCTCTGACTTCTTCTCGTCCTGTGGTTGTAACTGATCTCCGGTAACGTCTTACACAAAGGCGGGAGACTACGGGAATGTTTTCCTCACCTCCAAATCTCACTTCAAATTGCCACTGCCTACATGAAGTTGTCATCAACTGTTGTTGCCAATCGGCTCGACGATCTGTCTTCGATCGTCTGAACTATGCTTCAACTCCTGAACATATAATAGAAGACGAAGATGAACTATTATATGCTTCTGTTAACATGATTTCTCAAGGCACTGGGGGTGGGAAACGTCCAAGACGTAATGCATCCCGTTATTCCAGTCAGCAATACTTGGATCGGATCCATGCATCTAATGAAGGTGTCTTTCAATACACTAGATCGAAAAATCAATATTTGAACCAAGGTGTCTTTAATCAAGAAGATCTCCCTATCACCCATGTAGGAGAGGACTCTTTTTCGGAGTTTGATGCAGATAGTGAAAGTTCTGAACAAACTATCTCATCAACAGCTGCAAAAAAAGTGACGACATATACCATTACGGAAGATCAAGATGCCTCTACGTTAACCAGCTAAGAGCAACGAATTCTTGTATTAGAAGACAAATTGAAAACTATGGCAGAAATGGTTGCAAGCATCCACTCCATAATGGTGGCTCAACATACAGTGCCTCCGATTGTAAACCCTGTTACAAATCCTGAACTTATAGCATCTTCTGTACCTATTAGTCTGGAGGTACCAGCCCCTCAAGTTGCTTTTGTGCCAATTCAAGCTGATCTAAGTCAGTCTGGTGCTGGGGGTGGTAATTACCACGTTGTTCCTCCTCCTAACACTTCTAACCAGCCTACCAATTCCCAAACATCAGGGGATGCTAATGAAGCTGTAAAACTCTTACGTACTCGGGTTGAGGCCTTCAAGCAGAAGGATGGCCTACAAAAACTAGGCATAAAGCAACCATATCCTACAAAGTGGAAGGAAGTTCCATTTCCTCCTAAGTATAAGCTTCCAACCATTATGTTGTTTGATGGCAGCACTTCTCCAAGTCAGTACATCAATCATTTTGAGGTGATGACTGATCAATTACAGCCAAATGATGCTCTCATTACCAGAGTGTTCGTCGGTTGTTTAGCCGGTGCAGTATATGACTGGTATCGTAGTGGCGGTATCACTTCTTTTGCTGGTTTCAAACAAATGTACTTGGAACGATTTTATAAGGGAGTCAACGATATGACAATTTATGCCCTCATTAAGATTAAACAGAGGCACAATGAATCTACAGAGAGTTTTATTGAAAGATTCCGCCGAGAGGTACTCAAAATGCCTTTAGGTACTCCATCTGCTGTAACAATAGACACTTGCAAATCAAACTTGTTGCCTATTATCAGTATGTGGACGGGATCTACACAATTCAAGGATTGGCCTTCTTTCATTGTTAATGCAAAGGCGGCAGAAGTTAGTGCCGAAAAGTTCAAACAATTAGGAGTCCAGATGACTCATCCTAACCAAGATGAACATTCTACACCCGGGGGTAGTAATCGCCAGAATAACCGTAAGAATAAAGAAACACTGGCCATTAATCTTAAAGGCAAAGAGTCTTTGGCTGTCAACGCTACTCAGATGGCATCCACCCCATCAGTGCCACTGCAAAAGTTAACTCGTCCAAAAGAAGAGTATTCTTTCGATGAAGATGATACTTTAAGCATCTTCGATTGCTTGATCAAAAGCAATAAGCTCCAGCTTCTAGAGGCAAAACGACCAGAAGAAGTTGGTAAAACTGATCACCCTAAATACTGTGTTTATCACAGAATCATAAGGCATCCTGTAGAAGCATGGAAAAGAATAAAGAAAGATCTATACGGCCAGAGAGCCCCCTGCGGCTCAGAGAGTTCATGCGGCTCAAGTAACCATACGGCTCGAGCGTCTATGCGGCTCAAGCAAGTTCTATGCGGCTCGGAGAGGAGCCACGTGGCCTGCAAACAGCTCTCTCGTTTGTCCTTTACTGCATTAAATGCCTTGATGGCTGACAGCTCTGACAAGGTGACAGTTCTGACACAAAGATATCATTATGACTCCCTTATAATGACGGACTCCTTGGGAAGCGAAGAAAATCTCTGATACGATCCCCCGAGATTCAGAAACTGTCATGCGGTCTTGACACGTGGACAATCGTATGCGGCTCAAGTAGAGACCATCCTATGCGGCTCACGAAGATCAGCCCTATGCGGCTTACGAAGATCAGCCCCATGCGGCTCACGAAGACTAGCCCCATGCGGCTCACGAAGATTAGCCCCATACGGCTCACGAAGACTAGCTCCATGCGGCTCACGAAGACCATCCCCATACGGTTCACGAAGACTATCCCCATGCGGTTCAAGCGAAGGCTGTCCCATGCGGCTCACGAAGACTATCTTCATGCGGTTCACGAAGAAGGGGACCACTTTCAAGTAGCCTTGACACGTGGCCAGCCTTATACGGCTCAATGAGGAGCAACCTTCCCGCGGCTCAGATTTCTGCAGTGGCTCGCGGTTAAGACACGTGGCATGATAGCGGGGCACGTGGCATCAAATTGATTGAAATCCCTTAACAAATCCTAATAAAATATTGGGATCAAATCAGATCATTGGCAAACAAGCAAATTAATGACACGTGTCGAGAAATCCGAGGTTGGCATGACAAATCGGAAGGATTTATGTCAATCAGCATTAATTACCCACAAAAGATTTGATGCAATCACATTTATTGCTCAAATCTTGATGAACGACCCAGATCCAGTGATCCTTAGCCGCCGATTTTCAAGAATGGGCAATCATTGCAAACCCAAATGAGGCCCCCCCACTCTTATAAATAGCAAGGTGCCATTCCCTTACAAAAAGGAGAGATAGATAGAGGGAGAGACATAGAGACATACACAAAGACAGAGAGAGATATACAGAGAGAAACATAGAGAGCCAGAGAGCCAGAGAGCCTGAAGAGAGAGAGCATTTCTTCATCAACGCCCAGCAGTTCTTCTACAGAGCCAAGGCTGCACCCGATCATCCAAGGAGTAAGGCAGAGCTGCCGTCACTTTCCCGAGCCTCTACCGTCACCCCCCAGAATCTAAAATAAACAATTATACTTAGATTGCTGTACCTAGGTTTTCGTCCCTAGGCTTTCTTTGTACAAGCGAGTTTGTATTGTGAAGTAAAAGTCCAGTCCTCCGATAATTGTTCTGCTCTTTTATATTTCATGGCAAACACGATGGCGACTCTGCTGGGGACAAACTTCTCCACGGCTGAGGAGTTGGTGACGCAATCGGATGCAGCCAAACTTGGCTCCACGCAACAGAAGATGGTCGTCCGCTTCGACCAACAGGCGTTTGAAGAAATGCTCTCTGAGGGAAGCGCTGGCCCGGTCCAGAAGAGAACCCGCACAAAGAAAGCTCACAGCGAGTGGAGGCCAAAATCATTTGCTCCTCCCCAAGCTTTGGACGGAGTGCTCTCTGCTATCCAAGACGGCGAAGGCGACTCTCATACGGCTCCACTTCAAGCCAAAGAGGACTCTGCTGTCCCCAAGTCCGGCAGAGGAAAGCACTATGATGCTGGACTTGCAGGGACAAAGAGTGATTCTATGCGCCCCAAGAAGAAGCCTAACACTCATGTGGCCAAGTCTTGCCAACCGTATGCGGGACGCTCATGCGGATGAATCTGCCAGCCGCATGAAAAAGGTCTATGCGGCCAGATCATCCAGCCGCATAAAGAAAACTCATGTGGCCGAGACTCCCGGCCGCATGAAAAAAGCCTATGCGGCTACGCCTGCCAGCCGCATGGAGACTATGGATTCCAGCCGCATGCCACCTGCTCCACGCGGCTCTGTCTTCGACCGCCTCTCCTATGGTCCTGATCTCTTGTGCTCCCAAGAAGATATGTCTGACTCTCTCCAGTATCACTTATACTCTTCTTACTATGTGTCCTTATGCACTAGAGCAAAAAAGTCTAGGGCAGCGCGAGCTTGGCAAGCTCGGTCCGCTGATCCGACCTCTGACCATCCGAACGTCCCACATACCGTTATACGGGCCTCTGATGGGAAGTTGTATAGAACCACTCGAGTCCAGCCCCCGGCGGCAAACGGACAGAGAGGTTCCCAAAAGTCTCATAAAACCCAGGGAGCAAACATGGTCGATCCGGACCCATCTGACTTGCGTGAGGCCATCCTCCACAAACGCAAGGAAAAAGAAGGTGCATCGGGGTACAAACAGTCCTTCCACGGACGGTACTGCACCCAAGTTATCGTCAACTGCTATTGCAATAGCACGATGATACGAGAAGACCGACAGTCCGTCTTCCAAAGACTGCAACAACCATGTTCAGAGGATGAAGCATTTCCCGTCGTCTCCTGTAACTCTGCTCAGAAAGTCCCCGTCGATGGGAGAGGGAAGAAGACAAATGTTCCCAGTCCGAAGATTTCAACTACTATGACTAAGAGACTATCGTCTAAACGGGTGCCCACCATCGGAGTTTTCCAAGGTACCCGTTCTAAGACGAAATCTGCTACAGTAGGAGATTCGTCGTCCACACCACTGGGGGTTGCTGGGACTGGGGGTAGCACTCCTCCCAACCTCCACGATAATTCGGTGTTCAAAGAAGAAGAGCCGGAGGAAACAACTCTCCCATCAGATACAGCAAACCCCGACGTCCCCGAGGACGTCCACAACTCCCAAGACGAGACGAACTCGAAAACTGGGGGTAGCACTCCTCCCAACCTCCACGACAATCCGATGTTCCAAGAAGACGAGCTGGAGGAAACAACTCTCCCATCAGATGCAGCAAACCCCGATGTCCCCGAGGACGTCCACAATTCCCAAGACGAGGCGAACTCTGAGGCTGGGGGTACTATCCCTTCTGAGTCCGAATCAGAAGAAGACATTCCCACATATCCCGATGACTTCTCACTACAGGGGTATGATTCGGAGGGCACTTCCTCCACCGTCCCATCCATCTCTTCTCACGTAAAGACGGTGTTCATGACGGACAACAGCCAAGGTGGTTCCAGTGATCGCCAGCGCATCAACACTCTCGAAGCCATATTGCACGCCTTGGTCAAGTCTGTAGACGAGATCAAAGCGGCCCTTCCAACTCTACAAGGAGGGACGCCTGGCCAAACAAGCGTGGGTCCCGCGGTCAATGTAGACTCGAACTCAGCGGCACCGAACTCGGGCAACAATCTTCCTGAAATAACGGCCCCCACCGCTGTGGATGAGGCCCGAGAAGCAAGAAGAGAGGTCGAGGAGCTCCGAGCCATGTTTCACGCTCGAAAAACCTCTCAAGACCTCAGAATACGACAACCATACCCTACTGCATGGAGGGATGTCCCTTCCCACCAAGATATAAGCCGTTCAATATCAATCCCTATGATGGCAAGACCTCCGTAAGTCGATACATCACTTACTTCGAGGTCACCACCGACCATTTGCCCCACGACGATGCCATCCTCACACGATTATTCATTGGGGCATTGGAAGGAGTCGCCTTCGACTGGTATCGCAACCTGCCGGACAACTGCATCCACTCCTTCGCCGGTTTCAAGTGCATGTTCTTGGAGAGATTCTACGAAGTAGGGCAGGACATCACAATGTCCACCCTCATGGACGTCGTCCAAGGGGAGAAAGAGCTGACAAGGAACTATATCGAGCGGTTTTGCCAAACCGTAATGAAGTTGCCGTCTGGAAATCCGGATTCCTCCTTGATTAAAATTTGACAAAAGAGATTGCTTCCAACAATCAGCCTCTGGATGGGCGAAAGTCAATTCAAGGACTGGAAGACATTTATCATTAGTGCCACAAGCGCCGAAGAACGATTGAAAAAGGCTCGCCAATTGGGACACATCTCGAACGGAGAGAACAAGGGCAAGCGTCCTAAAACCAACAACGACAATGGGGGTAGCCCCTCCAACAATCGGGACAGCAGGGGCAAGCAGGCTATGGTGGCCGACCCAGCCCAGAAACCTGAGCCAAAATCGGCAGACAAATAATGGCCATAAATCACCTACTCCTTCGAAGACGGCCACGTCAAGTCCATCTTGGACATGCTCATACAAGGAGACAGAATTCAGCTTCTTCCACCAAGACGGGAACCTCGGTCGGCAGAGATGGAGAACCCAAAGTACTGCCATTACCACCGCTACGTCCACCATGCTACACACGACTGCTACCAGCTAAAACGGTACATCCAAAATCTCATCGATTCGAACGCTCTGGCCATCGATTTCGAAGAGGTAATCGTGGCAGCCAATATGGTATCAGTACAATTTGGCAGCTTTCCTCCAACAGAAACTCAAGACGGCGTGATCCCTATCCCTCTGGCGATAATGGAGATTGTTAATCTTCCACCTCCCCGAAACCAGGCTACTGGTCTAGTGCCCCTCACCACATCACGAGGGGAGGTCATGTGGGTCCACCCTGACTTGGTATCTGAAGTGACTCAGCCCACACCATCTTCCATTGGCAAGAAGAAGAGTGAAAAAGTCAGGTCCTGCCGCACAATCTCGGCAGATATCGAAGAAGCTACAGCCGTCGTCACTCGGTCTGGGGCACAATCCCAACCTGTGGCTGACAACTCGGCCGAAGATCATCAGCCCGCTACAACTGACGCTCCGGGACCGGCTCAGCCTCCGACGACCGACAAGCCTAGGCCGAAGGAGACTCGCTTTGACAAATCCCTCCGAAAAGAGGCACCACATGGGCTGGAGAGGCCCTACAACTTCGACATCTTAGTACAATTGGCCAACACATCGGCCAAGTTGTCATTATACGAGCTCCTGAGGCTCTCGAAGGATGTTCGTGTGGATTTGAGCGATGCACTCCAAAATGCCGATGCATACCTGGCTCAGGTCAACCTCACGGGAGAGAACCCGCCTGCAGATCTCCAAGACCGCGCTTGCACGGGAGCGATGCCCAACATTGTCTTCACTCCGCAGGACATGCTCATCAAAACCAACCTGCACGATCGCCTGTTATATTACACTGGATACATCGGCGACGTAAAGGTGGATCGGATGCACATTGATCCTGGTTCTTCCATAAGCATTATCCCGAAGGGTCTGTTACATCATCTCCGTATCCCTATGCATCGCCTGACGCCTACAAGCACCGCCATCAGCAGTTTCAATTCGGGTAGGAGCTACCCAATTGGAAAGATTCGTCTAAAGTGCCAAATTGGCGATCTCCAGTCGGAAGTCACCTGTTACGTCAAAGATGCAGACACTTCTTACAACATCCTCTTGGGACGCCCTTGGATACACGATTATATGATCGTGCCTTCCACGCTGCACCAATGCTTTAAGTATGTCGACAAATACGGCTTCGTGAGGACAGAATTTGTCGACATCGATCCCTTCAAAGGGGTCGAGTCCTACTACTCGGACTCCTGCCTATACAAAAAGTCGAAGGGGCACCTTGGTGAAGGAGATGTGCAAGCTCGTATTGAGATAGCCATAGGATCAGAAGAACCTCTGACGATCCACCTCCAAGCTCGCAAACCTGGCAAGTCCGTACCCCTTACCGCCACTCTGCGGAAGGACGCAATCAGCCTCTCGGCACAAGAAGAGCAAATGATAATCCGGCTGCCAAGGTCCGGCCAAGTACCAAGACCCACAACAGAGCCATTAACAATCAGGCTGCCGAGAGTCGGCCAGCCGCAAACGGAGAAGCTCAATCCCTCCGACAAGCAAATGATGATACGCCTTCACAAGAAGACTCGCCACCCCGATGCAAGGCCGGGGACTTCTAGCGAACCAACCACTCCTCGCCCAGCATCGAGTACCAAACTGGGGGTCGCTAGTCTGCCAACAACTCCCCATTCTGCTCTGCCAACTGAACCCCTGACGATCAAGCTGCCCAGGTCGTCCTCTCAGTCTTCGTTTATACAGGGGGTAGCCTAAGAGAAACCGGAGCTAACCAAGTATGTGGCTGCCCATACTGAAGTTCCCTCCTCAGATGATATAATTCCGCTAGAAAAGATACCTTACTTCATCAATAAAAGGGCTATCTTTGAACTACCTCGAGCTTAACAAGCTCTGTACAATGTATGCTATGGAACACGGTATAGGCACTCACCTACACACACAGGTGACAAATGTGTACACCGTAAACCAGCTTACTCCAGTGGAAGGCGCTTACCGCATAATCGAGGGAGGGGACCATCCAATCATCTTCGGCCGGAAGGACGATCCGCAGCCCTTCACCGTAGAAGAAGTCAACCTTGAGTCAGATGCCGGAAGACTGCCTCTGTATCTTTATAGCCCCCAATCCAAATATCTCATGCAAAAACAGGGGTATGATCTGGCAACTACGCCAGGCTTGAACTACGGCACTGGGCGACGATTACCTTTGAAGCCACTAGTCCCGGCTGGCAAACCACGGGACTACTACAGCAAGACTCGATGTGGATTAGAGTATGTTACACCCACAATGACCCCTGAAGGTTCAGACGAAGAATGTGACTGGCATTCACATTCAACCGGGTCACCAACTTCTGACTCGGATACCAGCATCGGAGACTTATTCAGACAAGTCCTGTCAGTCAACATGGCATTCGCCGACGCTTATGAAGAAGATGAAGACATCCCTGAAATCCTCGAGTTAGAGCCATGGGCCCAATAGTTGGATGCACAATAGGAAAAGCGGTTCGAACAAAGAGAACCTCCTACTAAAGATGAGGTCATACAAGTGAATCTCGGCAGCAAATCTTCTCCAAAACTGATCTTCGTCAGTAAAAGCCTAACAGACGAAGAACGAGAATCGCTGCTGGAACTTGTCAAAGAATATATTGATGTGTTCGCCTGGAGCTATGAAGACATGTCGGGGTTAAATCCCGATATCGCTCTTCATAAACTCAACATTCGTCCAGATGCAAAGCCAGTCAAGCAACAACAGCGATGCTTCCGCCCAGGCATCATGGATGCAATCGAAGCCGAAGTCAACAAATTAATAGCCAGTGGCTTCATTCGTGAGGAACAACATCCAGACTGGGTCGCCAACATAGTACCCGTCCTCAAGAAGAATGGAAAGATTCGAATCTGCATCGACTTCCGTAATCTGAACGAGGCATGTCCCAAAGATGAATTCTCCCTCCCTATCACAGATATCATGATTGACAATACCTGCGGCTTCGAACGTATGTCATTCATGGATGGCTTCTCGGGGTACAACCAAATTAAGATGTCTTCTGACGACAAAAAGCATACATCATTCCGAACACCGATTGGCACGTACTGCTACACAATCATGCCTTTCGATTTAAAGAATGCCGACGCCACATATCAAAGAGCCATGAATATCATCTTCAGAGACCACTTACGCAAGACGGTGGAGTGCTATGTTGATGACATCGCCGTCAAGAGTCACTGTAAGGGAGACCATCTGCAGGATCAGAGGACGGTATTCGACCTGATGCGAGCGCATAATTTAAAAATAAACCCTACGAAGTCCTTCCTGGGTGTATCCAGCGGGAAGTTCTTGGATTTCATCATCACCTCCTAGGGTATCCATGTAGACCCTGAGAAGACGAAGGCAATTATGGAGATGGATCCCCCGAGAAATCTCTGCGAACTCAGAGGCCTTCAAGGGAGGCTAGCTTATATCAGGAGGTTCATTTCTAACCTCTCCGGGCGATGTCGACCATTCACCCATCTCATGAAGAAAGGCGTCTCATTCGTATGGGATGAAGAATGTCAGCGGGCCTTCGACAGCATCAAAGAATATTTATCGAACCCTCCAGTCCTGGTGGCCTCAGTCGTTGGAAAACTATTTCTGCTCTATGTACGAACAATGGAGCATTCCCTCGGCGCTCTGCTAGCACAAAACAATGATGCAGGTCATGAACAAGCTATATATTATCTCAGCCGAATGATGATTGGGCCAGAGCACCGATACACCGCTGTGGAGAAGGAATGCCTCGCCCTGGTGTTCGCCATTCAAAAGACGCGACACTATGTCACAGGACAAACCATACATGTGATTTCACGAGTCAACCCTCTCAGGGTCCTCATGACTAAACCAGGGGCACTCAGCTCTCGCCTCGCTACATGGGCAATATTACTGTCCCCTACCATATGATCTTTATCCCACAAAAGGCTATTAAAGGTCAAGCCCTGGCAGACTTTTTGGCAGCCCACCCAGGCTCGGAGTCGTCCAGAATATATAAAGGAATCCTAGATGAGGTCGCCGACTCGCATGCAACCTCCCACGATGATATATGGCGAATGTTCTTCGACGGTGCTTCGAGAACTGGATCCAAGGGCAACATCGTCGTCGGAGTCAGGGTGGTGCTGGTTTCTCCTTCCGGATTGGGGATCAATCGCGCTTACTCTCTCACGGAACCCTGCTCTAATAATGTGGCCGAGTACAACGCTTTGGTCATCGGCCTCCAACTTGCAAGAGAGCTGGGGGTAGAATATCTTGAGGCATACGGCGATTCTCAGTTAATTGTCAATCAGATTCGGGGCTCATATGAAGTTCGCCACGAAGACATGATCCGCTATCACCAAATAGCGATCGACATCATCTCGTCATTTGAGGGGTTCTTCATCGAACATGTTCCCAGACTCCGAAATATCGAAGCCGATGCCTTAGCAGGCCTGGCCGCTTCCCTAGCAGTGCCAAATCATACTCATCAGTCGGTAGATGTGATAGGCCACGAACTGGTCTGCCCCAAGAACAACGTTCAATTCGTGGTGAGTTATTCCGCTCAGACGATCGACGAAGTCCCAGATTGGAGACAACCATTCATAGACTTCGTAGTCTATGACATCCTGCCCGAGAACCCAAAGGAAGCCACCTCTATCAGAAGGCGTTCTCTCAGATTCTTCTACGATACAGAGATGAAAATGCTGTATCGGCGATCCTACGATGGGTTATTGCTTCGGTGTCTGTCAAACACAGAAGCCAAAGAAGTCGTACGAGAAGCTCATGACGGTGTCTGCGGGGCCCATCAGCCTGGCCCTAAATTGCAAGACCGTCTTCGCCGAATGGGCTACTACTGGCCCACGATGGTAGCAGATGCGATAGACCATGCTAGAAAGTGCAAAGCTTGCCAAGTCCATGCAGACTTCATCCACCAACCATCCGAATTTCTATATCCGACAGTAGCGTCCTGGCCATTCGAAGCATGGGGAATGGATATCATCGGTCCGATCACCCCACCTTCTTCCTGAAGACACCGCTTCATACTTGCCATCACAGATTACTTCTCCAAATGGGCGGAAGCTGTCCCATTTGTAGAAGTAAAGACTTCAAATGTGATCAGCTTCCTCAAGTATCACGTCATCTATTGCTTTGGACTGCCCGAAGGATGATCCACGATAATGGTCCGCTGTTTGCAAGCCACGCCTTCTATCGATTTTGCGACAAGCACCGCATCCAGAATATTGCTTCGATGCCATACAATCCAGCAGCGAATGGGTTAGCAGAAGCATTCAACAAAACTATCATCAAGTTACTCAAAAAGTTTGTGTCGTCCAATAAATGCGACTGGAACGAGAAGCTTGGTGAATGCTTATGGGCGTACCGTACCACAGTCCGAACAGCCACAGGGAACACACCATTCTCCCTGGTTTACGGAAGTGAGGTAGTTCTCCCATTGGAGACTCAAATACCCTCACTCCGCATTGCCCTTACTTACCAATTGACGACGGATGATAACTACCGTCTCCGGCTACAAGAGTTGGAGGCCTTAGATGAAAAGCGCCTCCTGGCTCAGCAACGGATCGAGCTATACCAAGCACGCATCTCCGAATCCTTCAACAAGAAGGTCAAAATCAGAACATTCCAAGTGGGCGATCTCGTTCTGGCAGTCCGGAGGTCGATGGTCATGACTCACAAGACCGCCGGAAAGTTCCAGCCAAAATGGGAAGGTCCATTTATCATCGAGGCTGTATTCTCCAACGGTGCTTACCGTCTCGCAAAATAAAATAGAGACTTGCTCATGTTGCCCGTCAACGGCAAGTTCCTGAAGAAATATTATGTCTAAATGACATATCCCAGATCACTGAGTCATGTACCCGCTGGTGCCGCTGAACTCACATCCACAATATTCCAGATTATTGAGTCATGTACCCTTCCGTACTGCTGAACTCACAATCTCCCAGATTATCGAGTCATGTACCCGCAGGTGCCTCTGAACTCACATTCCGGTCACTCTTTCAGATAGTAAGTCATTATAACCATACCTCTGAACTTTTTTCCTGGGAGAGATCCTCCCTCATGATCCACTACCCGTACTCCCAGTGCACAAAAAGGGTAACAGATCCACAAATTTTCAAAATGGCCATGTCCTCATTACCTCTGAGTCGTTTCACTTCCGCCAAAAACAAATCACCCCTTTACTTAGAACTTCCATGTCCTCATTACCTCTGAGTCGTTCTATGTACCCTCCTTCATTGAGCCCACTCCTGCCATGTCCTCATTACCTCTGAGTGGGAAGGCTCCGTCGAAGAAACCCTCATATTTGCCATGTCCTCATTACCTCTGAGTAAATATATTGGTCCCCCCTTGACTTGTTATCTGTACTAAAGAAAACTAGGGTACGCCAAGGATAATAGGTCCACAAATATTTTTCGTTGAGTTCACTCCTACCATGTCCATATTACCTCTGAATAGGAAGACTTCACGGTAAAACCTCCGTACTTGCCATGTCCTCATTACCTCTGAGTAAGTATGTTGGTCCTCTCTCATCTTATTACCCATACCCTGAACCAGGGTACGCCAAGGGTAATAGGTCCACGAACATCCCCTGTTGGGTTGGAGTTAAAGAGCTCGCCATTTTTCTGCTCAACGGTACCATATTAAACTACGAGAGAAGAAAGTGCCGTTATATCTCGGGAACATGGATCTCCATCCCGTCCACAGTAAAGTCCAGTTCTCAGAAACGTCCAGCACCCGGGAGTTCTTTATGGATAAAGCATCTCCAAAGAGAAAAGCTGGTTTCAGATATTCTCCGTCCAGTCTTCCGGAATTCATCATAGTGCAAAGAAAGTGGAAAGGCTGGTTGTTGATGGCAGCCACCCTCTCTAAAGGCTCGCTGGTGGGAAGCTGATCCACCACATGTCTAATTAAGCCATCGAGCCGCACACCCACGGCAAATTGAGCTGAACCCACCAGAAGCTCTCCTGTCGGGTTGGTTGGGAGGTTCACTGTAAAAGGACAAAAGAAACAGGATTAAAAGATGGTTAAAACGAAACCACTTAAAATTTCTCAAAAAGAAGTTTCTATGAGCCTATGCAACTCAGATCGACGAAGCCTTATGTGGTCCAATTCAGCTGGGTTTCATGCGGCACGGCTTTAATAGAGCCTATGCGGCTCGGGTCAGCACAGCTTTATGCGGCCCAATTCAGTTGGGAGTTCCATGTGACACTGATTCGATCGCTTATGCGGCTCCGATTAAAACTTATGCGGTTCTATCTCGCAGAGGAGTTTATGCGGTGCGACTCAGCAAAATTCTATGTGGGCCAGTTTGTCAGGAATATATGTGGTTCCGCTCAAAGGAGGTTCTATGCGGTTCAAACCTAGAGGCACTCCTGCAGCTCAAATCTTTCTCATGCGGCTCAAAACATAGGGCATGTCCTATACGGCTCGAATATGAGAGGGTTATGCGGCCCATACAACATATGCGGCTCCATCATGGTCGAGCTTGGGCGGTTCAATAAAAATGAAGGATGAAGGCTTGTGCATATGTTATGCAACAGAGCCATGGGTCCTTGGGGTTCAAAGTATTCAAATCCATTTCTTACCCTTGAAAGCAGGGCGGACATCAGGGTGCACTTCGGGCGCGACGGCCGACGAGGAAGCCATTTTCTTGCCCTTTGCAGCAGAGGAGGCGACCTTGGAAGACTTGGGGGCCATTTTCGACGGTCGGAGAAAGAAAGAAAGTGGAGACTGCAGGAGTTGGGGACGAAAGAGAAAGTAAAGAAATCCCTCCCACTGAATTCATCCCTATTTATAAACAAAAGCAGGGCATTTCGATTCTCGTGTACCGACCCTTCGGTTATCGAGGCGAGCCGCCTAAAATGAAGGCCAAACTCCTGGGATCCACCCCCGAAAAGTAGCCTTAAAACTGACAGCAGATCAACAGCATTTAATACAAAAGATCTTCGTACGTTGCAGACACACATGGCAAGGAGCTATGCGGCCCGAAAGTCCCTACGGCTGATTGACTCAATACGGCCGAAACATCCATGCGGTCGAGCCATCCATACGGCCGAGACATCCGTGCGGTCGAGACATTCATGCGGCTTTGACATCCGTGCGGCCGAGACATCATATGCGGCCAGAAGAATACATGGCCATGCTTCTTATTCAAAGTGTTTCAATTTTACAAATTGAAAACTTTGAAGAGGGTCTTGTAGAAGCATAGAAAGGAATAAAGAAAGATCCATGCGGCCAGAGAGCCCCCTGCGGCTCAGAGAGTTCATGCGGCTCAAGTATCCATGGGGCTCGAGCGTCTATGCGGCTCAAACAAGTTCTATGCGGCTCAGAGAGGAGCCATGTGGCCTGCAAACAGCTCTCTCGTTTGTCCTTTACTGTATTAAATGCCTTGACGGCTGACAGCTCTGACAAGGTGACAGTTCTGACACAAAGATATTATTATGACTCCCTCATAATGACGGACTCCTTAGGAAGCAAAAAAAATCTCTGACATGATCCCCCGAGATTCAGAAACTGTCATGCGGTCTTGACACGTGGACAATCGTATGCGGCTCAAGTAGAGACCATCCTATGCGGCTCACGAAGATCAGCCCCATGCGGCTCACGAAGATCAGCCCCATGCGGCTCACGAAGACTAGCCCCATACGGCTCACGAAGATTAGCCCCATGCGGCTCACGAAGACTAGCTCCATGCGGCTCACGAAGACCATCCCCATGTGGTTCACGAAGACTATCCCCATGCGGTTCAAGCGAAGGCTGCCCCATGCGGCTCACGAAGACTATCTTCATGCGGTTCACGAAGAAGGGGACCACTTTCAAGCAGCCTTGACACCTGGTCAGCCTTATGCGACTCAATGAGGAGCAACCTTCCTGTGGCTCAGATTTCTACAGTGGCTCGCGGTTAAGACACGTGGCATGATAGCGGGGCACGTGGCATCAAATTGATTGTAATCCCTCAACAAATCCTAATAAAATATTAGGATCAAATCAGATCATTGGCAAACAAGCAAATTAATGACACGTGTCGAGAAATCCGAGGTTGGCATGACTAATCGGGAGGATTTATGTCAATCAGCATTAATTACCCACAAAAGATTTGATGCAATTATATTTATTGCTCAAATCTTGATGAACGGCCCAGATCCAGTGATCCTTAGCCGCCGACTTTCAAGAATGGGCAATCATTGCAAACCCTAATGAGCCCCCCCCCACTCTTATAAATAGCAAGGTGTCATTCCCTTGCAAAAAGGAGAGATAGATAGAGGGAGAGACATAGATACATACACAGAGACAGAGAGAGATATACAGAGAGAAACATAGAGAGCCAGAGAGCCTGAAGAGAGAGAGCATTTCTTCATCAACGCCCAGCAGTTCTTCTACAGAGCCAAGGCTGCACCCGATCGTCCAAGGAGTAAGGCAGAGCTGCCGTCGATTTTCCGAGCCTCTACCGTCACCTCCCAGAATCTAAAATAAATAATTGTACTTAGATTGCTGTACCTAGGTTTTTGTCCCTAGGCTTTCTTTGTACAAGCGAGTTTGTATTGTGAAGTAAAAGTCCAGTCCTCCGATAATTGTTCTGCTCTTTTATATTTCATGGCAAACACATCCAACTAGAGCATGTTATGTGCTCAATGGCAAAATCCAGGAGTTGGTCAACTCTGGAGCAATAACTCTACAGCAGAACGAGAAAACGGTGACTGCTAATGTGGTTTCTCTCCAATTTGGTGATTTTCCACCACAACTCGTACAAGATGGTGTTGTTCCCATTCCAAGGACTACTCTGGAAATTGTGAATATCCCACCTCCTCAAAATGAAGGTCTTGTTCCGCTGTCAACTGACAGAGGAGAGATTATGTGGATTCATCCAAATCTAGTGGCAGAATTTGAAACGCCTTCCTCTTTTATGCAAAAGAAGCATTCCAAGTCTAAATCCAAGAACTGCAACATGGTATCCTTTGAACCAATAACAGAAGAAGAAATTCTAATGGGCACTAGATCTGGAAAACCCTATCTTCGGAAGTATTCCGAAAATCAAGAGAACCCTGCTCCATCCCCGGATGCTCTTCCTCCATCATCTTCTCCTGCTGAAGATACACCATCTACATCCTTGCCAGTGGTCGAGCCATCTCCTCCTGAACCAACATCAGCAGATAAGGAAAAGCAACCTGTTCGCTTTGATAAAGCATTGAAGAAGTCATCATCTCTTGGACTTGAAAAGCCTTACAATTTTGATATATTGGCCCAATTGACCAATACTCCAGCAAGATTGTCAATCTTTGAACTTTTATGTCTCTCAAAAGAAACTCGTGAGATATTAAGTGAAGCCTTGATGCAGGCTGACGCTTGTTTGACTTTTCTCAAGAAGCCTGAAAAGGAACCATTCAGCTGTGCACATTGTCATAGTGTATTTGAATTAATGCCCAATATCACTTTTACACAAGATGACATGTTGTTAGAAGACAATCGTCATGATCGTCCTCTCTATTTTATGGAGTATATAGACATCATGAAAGTCGACCGCATTCTGATTGATCCCGGGTCTGCACTTAGCATCATGCCGAAGTCTTTACTGGATGCTTTGAAAATCCCAGTACACAATCTTTCTACAACTATCACTACCATCCTGGAATTAAATCAAGAAAGAAGTAAACCTTTGGAGAAAATACGCCTAAAACTTCAAATTGGCAATCTTCGTACAAAGGTAACTTTCTATGTTATTGACAATCATGGCTCATACACTGCTTTGTTAGGAAGGCCATTCCTCCATGAACAAAATATTGTACCTTCTGTGCTCCACCAATGTTTCAAATATATAGATGGTAATGGAGAAGTCCAAAAAAAGGTTGCAGATCTGAATCCTTTCAAAGGAGTTGAAGCATACTGCAATGATTCTCGCATGTACAAAGAGGAATTCATGAAAGTGGTACTACCAATGGACACAGATGAAGAACAGAAGAGTATACCTAAGATACTCTGGTGATTCCGGTCAAAGGATGTACCTCCTGTCCTCAGTCTTCCAAACCTCTGACTATCTATCTTCCTTCTCATGAGAAGCGACCTAAAGGTGATAGTCAAGAACAAAGGGAGCTCACCACTTCTGAACCGCTTGTAATCAATCTTCGTGGCAAGAAGCTCCCTCCTCCTTCTCGTTCTTCTTCTCCCCCTCTTGTCATCAATCTGACCAAGCCTGCTAAGGCTAAAGTTCCAGATGTAAATAATGGTGTAAAAATCAATAAAGCATCTCCTTTGCAGTATACTGATGTCTTTTACTATACTCAGTGTTATATGGATATGCTAGATAGCTTTAAACCACTTACAATAAAAGTTGTATCATCTCGAAGAAACGTGGTATCGCTGGATTCAATACAAGAGTCGTACTTCTTAGTACCGTCTCGAAAGAAAAATAAAAAGCCTATATTCTTCAACAAAAGAGAAGAACCAAAAATCATGCTCTATAATGATAATAGAGATGATACAGGAAGGCTACAATTACGATACTATAGTCCACAATCCAAAGCTATCATCCGTAAAATAGGCTATGATTTTAGAACATGTCTCAACAATGGTAAAGGAAGGCGAACCCCTCTTCGTATTGATGTTCCAAAAGGAAAATCACAACAATACCACAGTAAAATGAAACGAAGACTAGGTTAAACGTCACCACTTCCAACTCCAGAACCTTTTGAATCTGATGAAGAAAAACGTTCAAACTCTTCTGATTCTATCTCATAGGATTCTGATACCAGCATCGGTCATGTTCATAAGGTGATAGTATCATCTAACATGGTGTCTGCCGAATTCTCAGAAGATGACAAAAGTGACATGGAAGAAGCTATTGAAATGGACCCTTGGGCACAAAGGATGAACAATCAGTAGAAATATCGTTTTGAACAACGAAAACCACCTACTGAGGATCAACTGGTCCAAATTGATATTAGAGGGAAAGGCGTATCACGACCAATCTTCATTAGAAAAAATCTTCCAAAGGATGATAAACAAGAATTAATTTACCTTATTCGTGAATACATTGACGTCTTCGCCTGGAGTTACGAAGATATGTCGGGATTAGATCCTCAAATTGGAACTCACAAGCTTAACATTTTACCGAATGCCAAACCGGTCAAACAACAACAACGGCGATTCAAGCCTGAAATAATGGACGCAATTGATGATGAAGTCAAAAAGCTTATAGCTTGCGGTTTTATCAGAGAAGAATAACATCCTGACTGGGTGGCCAATGTCGTCCCAGTCTTGAAGAAGACCGGAAAGGTTCGAGTTTGCATAGACTTTTCGGGATCTCAATGATGCTTGCCCTAAAGACGAATTCCCTCTCCCAATTACTGATGTTATGATCGATAATACATGTGGATTCGAACAAATTTCTTTCATGGATGGGTTTTCTGGATATAATCAAATCCGGATGAATCCTGAAGATGAAAAACATACTTCGTTTCGTACTCCTCGGGGAGTGTATTGTTATATAGTCATGCCGTTTGGTCTTAAGAACGCAGGTGCAACTTACCAGCAGGCTATGAGTACTATTTTTCGCAATCATTTGCGAAAGACTATCAAATGCTATGTTGACGATATTGCTGTCAAAAGTCGTCTCAAAGAAGATCACATTCAAGATTTAAGAACTATCTTCAATCTAATGCGCCAGCATCAACTCAAAATTAACCCCATCGAGTCTTTCTTGGGTGTCTCTAGTGGTAAGTTTCTCGACTTCGTCATTACCTCTAAGGGTATACACGTTGATCCCGAGAAGATCAAAGCCATTCAAGAGATGTGTTCTCCACGCAACCTAAAAGAGCTACAAGGATTCCAAGGTCGGCTTGCGTACATCAGGCAGTTTATTTCGAATTTATCTGGACGTTGCAGACTATTTACACAATTAATGAAGAACGGTGTATCTTTCGTTTGGACAGAAGAATATCAACAAGCATTTGATGACATAAAGCGGTATTTAATGAGCCCATCGGTTCTTGTACTACCGATCTCAGGAATACCCTTCTTAATGTATGTCCGAGCAATGAACCATTCATTGGGAGCTTTGCTAGCTCAAAAGAACAAGGAAGGTCATGAACAAGCCATCTACTATCTTAGTCGAACGATGATTGGAGCTGAACATCGTTATAGTCCGGTGGAGAAGGAATGTTTAGCCTTAATGTTTGCTGTTCAGAAGACAAGACATTACATCATAGGCCAAACTATTCATGTCATATCCCGAGTCAATCCTCTTCGAGTTCTAATGAATAAGCCAAGTACGCTTAATTCTAGGCTTGCTACATAGGCCATCTTATTAGCGCAATATGATATGGTTTATGTTCCTCAAAAGTCTGTGAAAGGCCAAGCACTTGCTGACTTTTTAGTAGCTCATCCTGTTCCTGAAACATCTAAACTCTATGATGAGATTCCAGACGAAACTTTGGAATCAAATATGATTTCAGAAGAATTTCCTACTTGGAGACTATTCTTTGATGGAGCTTCTAGAATCGGACCTGGAGGTACTCTTATTACGGGAGTGGGAATTGTTCTCGTTTCACCCGAGGGATTAACTATTCAAAGGGCCTATTCTTTAGACGAATCATGCTCCAACAATGTGGCAGAATACAATATTTTGCTCATTGGACTCATTGGACTCCAATTGGCTAAATAACTGGATATTGAATATCTCGAAGTATATGGCGACTATAAGCTGATTGTTAATCAGGTTAGAGGCATATATAAAGTTCGACATCAAGATTTGGCACCATACTACGAAGTAGCAACCAGGATAGCTTCTTCATTTAAAGGGTTCTTCATCGAACATGTACGTCGGACATGCAATACGAAAGCTGATGCCTTAGCTAACCTAGCTGCAGTGTTAGTAGTTCCAGTCAAAAGGCAACAGATGATTGTTATCTCTAATAGAGAACTATTCTGTGTTGAAAACAACCACAACATTGAATTCAGCAACCTAACTGAGGTCAATGTTTTTAGTGAGGACTGGAGAGCACCTTTCATTGATTTTGCAGTACATGACATATTGCCAGAAGATCCTAAGGAAGCCACAAGTATTCGTCGCAGATCGCTTCGATTCTATTATAATCATACTACTAAAACCCTCTATCGAAGAACTTTTGATGGATTGCTTTTAAGATGTCTTGCTGGTGACAAAGCAAAGTAGATATTACGCGAAGCTCATGATGGCATTTGTGGAGCACATCAGCCTGGTCCTAAATTACAGGATCGTATCCGACTGGCCCTCTATGGTATCAGACGCTATTGATTATGCAAAGAAATGCCGTGCATGTCAAATTCATACAGATTTTATTCACCAACCGTCAGAATTTTTTCATCCAACTGTTGCCTCATGGCCCTTCGAAGCTTGGGGCGTGGACATAATTGGTCCTATCAATCCTCCTTCCTCTAAAGGACATCGGTTCATCTTAGCTATAACCGATTATTTTTCCAAGTGGGCCGAAGCTATACCTTTGGCAGAAGTAAAAACTAGTAGCGTTATCAATTTTATCAAACTTTATGTGATATACAGATTTGGTATCCCTCTCCGAATCATCCATGATAATAGACCGTAATTCATCAGCCAGAAGTTTAATAGGTTCTATGATGACAACAGAATCAATAATGTTGCCTCTACGGCCTATAATCCTGCGGCTAACGGGTTGGCTGAAGCATTCAACAAGACCATTATCAAACTCCTTAAAAAGTTTATCTCTATTAATAAACGTAATTGGAGTGATAAACTCGGAGAGTGTCTGTGGGCATATCGTACTATCGTCCGTAACCCTACAGGTTGTACACCTTTTTTCTCTGGTATATGGATGTGAAGCTGTGCTACCTTTGGAAATTCAAATTCCATCATTGAGAATCGCCATTGCTAATGAGCTCACTACAAACAATAATGATTATCTTCGGCTTCAGGAATTAGAGGCACTCGACGATAAAAGGTTATTAGCCCAACAGCATATCGAACTTTATCAGGCCCAGATTTCAAAAGCTTTCAATCGTAAAGTCAGAGTATGAACATTTCAAGAAGACGAGTTGGTTCTTACAGTCAGACGTGCTATGACTATGACACATATGAGCAAAGGTAAGTTCGAGGCAAAATAGGAAGGACCGTATGTGATAAATAAAGTCTTCTCCAATGGAGCCTATCAATTAACAGATATGGATGGCAGAGTTGCTATGATGCCCATCAATGGCAAATTTCTCAAGAAATGTTATGTATAAATACAAAATGTACTTTATTTTCAGAGACATGATGTAAATAAAAGTTTATTTTTTATTCAAAAGCAGAATGGAATTACATAATATTAAGGACGGGGAGGAGGCCCTGACCCTTCCTGATTAAATACAAAGTTCGCCAACCGTTCAAACATCTCATTGTTTGAACGCACCAGGAACTCACAAACAGCCATCCTCAATGCCTCTTCTTCGGCAGTTTTTCCAGGCTCCACTAACTTGGAGATCAACTCCTGTCCTTGTGCAGGAGGAACAGTTGAGCCTTCGCCCCTTTCTTTTTGAGAAGGCACTGGAGGCTCAGCAAGGGAAGTCTTGGTTTCTTCTTCAGTCTTCAGAGCAATCAAATCTTTGGAAGACATTTTTTCTTGCATAGAAAGAAAAGAGATTGACAATTTATAGGCAGAACAACTAAGTAATCAGCCTTGAGAACGGATGCGACTTTTGGAAAAAGGCACAACTGTTTGTTCATTTCTAACGGTTCATTCATAACCGACTCTTCATCTTCCTTTCTTCGAAACTGACGTTCTTGATTCATTCGCTTTCTTCTTTGAAAATTTAAATGACCATTCATTCATTCAATGTTTCTTCCTCGGAAATTGAAGTGATTGATCACCCATTCATTCATCATAGTGAGAGGTCATGTCTTTTATGAACTTGAATTCCAAATATTCACTTCAAAACAACTTGCCACATTCGTAATCCTCTCTGGATTCTGTTATCTATGACAGCATAGCAAAATCAAATTATAAAAAAAAGAGAATAATGAGACAATTATTTCTTTATTCCTTCTTTAAAAGAATAGATATATCTTGATGAAAATCTATTACATCTTGGATTTTTATTCTAAATGAAGGTCTATTACATCTTTGGATCTTCTCATCGATAATGAAGGTCTATTACATCTTTGGATCTTCTTATTTGTTGGTGGCAATTCCTTGTCGTCTCGACCTGAAGCAACGAGCCAGATAATGGAATTAACTCTGGTCTTCTCTCTGAGAAAGACTAGAGGAGAACCCCAGAGTGTAGCAGCCCAAAGATGAGCTGCTGTCAATACAATTGGTGGAGAGAAGACAGCCCGCTAGGGAAACTAGGAACGAGATCACCCTTGTGATACAATTCCTAGTTCTGCGTCTTCACCATCCAACTCTCATGTATAAAGGCTCTTCCTACCATCTGAGGAAGACCCTTCTTAACATGAAGAGTCCTGAGTTGTCTGATTTGAGTGTCAGAACCACATGAGCTGTCTAATGTGAGTGTCAGGAAAATGCTTTCTATAACATCCAAATCACCAATGCCAGTTCTGAAGAAGCTCGCTAACCAAGTCCCTGTAAATATCAATGAAATAGGAGAAGTTAGCAGAATTGATCAGTAGTATGCATCTACAAATAGGCGCACATCAGTATTGCGCCTACGAACAGGCGCACATCATCATTGCGCCTAAAAACAAGCGCACATCAGCACTGCGCCTACAAGCAGGCACATATCAGCACTAAGCACTGATCAAACAAGTGTATGTCAGCAATACGTGCCTCTGATCGGAGCTAAAAATTGGACCACAGTGTGTGCCTATTCTCAGAAATAGTTAGCACATATCAACAAGTGTCTATACCATGCAGATCGATACTTGTCTCCAAAAGTGGTACGAAAGAAGAATATTCATACCATTAATTCTTTGTCGAGACTTACCAATTTTTGAAGACACAGCATGCAGGCAAATAACACCAGGATGAAGTGGCGTAAGTGAAACCTTATGGAAAGACATTCGTTTTGAGAGAGTATGAATGATTCTTTCATTTCTAGATGTCCTTTTTAAAGAGGTTAAAGATGAGGTGGGTGCGTCGTTCTAGGATCCTATTTTGGGAAAGAACTAAAAATGGGCATCTAAAACCGTGTAACGACTACCACGTGTTCTTCAGAAGAAACAGTAAAATGAAGAATTAGCTAAAAGGATATGACCTTAAGCACCATTCGAAATCATAGCCACACAAAATCAGAAATTCTAGATTTCATTGCATAAAAATGGGTGGACCCCTACAGTCAAGGACATAAAAATAAAAAGTTGTTCTGCCTAGAACATTATTTCTTGTCCTTGTCTTCATCAGTCTGACGAAGGGCGGCGTCCAATTCTTGCATGGTACAGATCCCCGAGCGATGCATCAGGTTAAAAAATCCCTCTGAATTGACGTGCTCCTCAGAGGATGATCTACCACTCGAGCGATTGAAGACTGACAGGGTTAAACCGAAACAGTTCAAAAAGTTCACTGCCCTCAAAGCTAGGTCAGCCTCCAACAAAAAAGTTGTAGGCGCAACATCATGTCCCGCTTCAGGAGACTTGGTTGTCGTGTCAGCATTGGTCTCCATCTCTTTCTTCTTGGGGGCCATTGAAGAACAGAAGTAAAGAACAAAGCACAAAGATCAACTACTACATATATATCGACAAATTGACTCTTCGTACTCTTCTTCTTCATGGAAAACTGAAAATAATCAATGAAACTCCGGAAGACGAAGAGCGGATTGAGTATTTTCGAGAAAGGTATTTAATCGTGATGACCGAGCATTTTCCGGCGCAACTTGACTTAGTCAAAACTTTTCTAAATTCAAAGTATTCCAAAATTTTCTAATGTTTTTAAGTTTTGAAAACTTTGAAGGGGGTCTTGTAGAGCCTAAAAATCAAGTTGCGCCCTAAATATACTGTTCAGTGATCAAATTATGCCCCAAAAATTAGGTTGTGCCACTGATATGAAGCTCAGAGAACAGACTGCGCCACTGATTAGGTTGTGCCTGATATCAGACTGCGCCTAGTCTTTCTGCGCCAAAACCTAAGTGGTATCTGATACTTAATGGTCATCATTACCTGACAACACTGACGACTGACACAACAGTGAACGAGTAAAATCTCTTTGAATCCCGTAAATTGTGCCGCTCAAGGAAAGTTGGCGGACAGTTGTCATGTACGCTTTGTGAGTTGCGCCCAGGCACAATCTAAACAAAATCCTTAGTTGCGCCTGGGCGCAACCTGAACGACTTTTGCTCAGAAGCCGCCACGTGTATAGGCACAGCCCAAATCAAGCGCAGTTTGACTTGTTGATTGAAGCTCACGTAACCTGATAAAGTTGAGACAACTTACATTCTAAGACAGGATGGCGTGGCGCACATGCCACTAATCTCTCAAGACGTGTCTACTATCCTATATACGACCATGCGTATCTTAATCATATGATACCATGAGTCTAAATACAGTTAGTACACGATTGACAACTGAATGGAAGTTGGCACAACAGGAGGTTAGCGTAACTCAATGTGGCACAATCCAGCTTCGTGCCCCATTAGAATAACTGCTAAATGTTTGCCATTGATTCTAAAAGTACAGAACAGTTTTATGGGAGGACTGAACTTAGACTCACAATACAAACTCGCTCGTACAAAGAAAGCCTAGGAATGAAAACCTAAGTACAGCAATCTAAGTACGATTGTTTATTTTTGATTCTGGGGGGTGACGGTAGAGGCTCGGGAAAGCGACGGCAGCTCTGCCTTACTCCTTGGACGATCGGACGCAGCTTCGGCTCCGGGGAAGAAATGCTCTTGTTCGAATGTGGATCGCTCTGTATCTAGCTCTGTGTGTATATCTCTGTGCTCCTTTTTGTCCAGCCTTCTTTGTCTGCTTGTTTACAAGGGAATGGCACCTTGCTATTTATAGGCATCATAGGTGGAGGTGTATATCCACGTGGCGGATTCTGAGCCCTGGACCATTATGTTGATTGCCATAAATTTGGTTTGTTATGATTCTAATATATCTAGGCAATTATGTTGATTGCCATAAATTCGAATTGTAATGATTGTATTAAATCTGGATGATTATGATGATTACAATAAATCTGGCTTGTTTGGGATTTGACTAAATCTGGACGGTTATGTAGATTGCAGCAAATCTGAGTTATTGAGATTTGATCGACTCCTGCCATGTGTCCCTCATTGACTGTAAATAAATATGAATTATTGAGACTCGAGCAGCTCCCGCCACGTGTCCCAACTGCTGGGAGCCGCATGGAGGACTGTCATGGTTGGGCCGCATGAGTGTGGCCTCGTGTCAGAACCGCATAAGGGTGGCCTTATTTGAACCGTATGGAAATCCTTTAGTCTGAGCCGCATGAGAGCGGCCTTATCTGAACCGCATGGAAATCCTTTAGTCTGAGCCGCATGAGGGTGGCCTTATCTGAACCGTATGGAAATTCTTTAGTCTGAGCTGCATGAAGGTGGCCCCATGACCCGAGCCGCATAGGAGTAGCAGCCGCATAGGGGTGGCCCCATGATCCGAGCCGCATGGGAGTAGCAGCCGCATGGGGGTGGCAGCCGCATGAGAGTGGCTGTCGCATGAGGGATGGTAGCCGCATAGAGAGCTTTTTGGGGTTGGTGGACTGTGCCAGCTGTGAAGATTTTCTTGTCTTCCCTAGGAGCCTGCCACTATGTCAGGGTCATTATTTCACTTTTATGTCAGGGCTGTCAAACCTTCGTGTCAGAGCCATCACTTCGCATCAGGGCATTAAATGAGCCAGCTGCATAAAATTAATTATGGCCGGTTGGTGAAGGACTTTTTGAACCGCATAAGGCCACGTGGCTCGCTGGGAACTTCTGAGCCGTATGAAACTCTAATGAATTTTTGAGCCGCATGAAAACTCTCCTAGTCTTGAGCCGCATAGGATTTTCTGTTCATTTCCATGCTTCTACAAGACCCCCTTCAAAGTTTTTAATTTTAAAAAATTGAAATACTTTGAATGAGAAGCATGGCTATGTCCACATAAGCTCTCCTGGCCGCATAAGATATTCTGGCCGCATGGACTTTCTAGCAGCATGGCCTTCCTGGCCGCATGGACTGCCTGGCCGCATGTACTGCCTAGCCGCATGGACCGCTCTAGCCGCATGGACCGCTCTGGCCGCATACTATCTTTTCTGCCACGTAGGCGTCATTAATTGCTCTTGATTCGTTTTGATTTGAAGCCGTCTTTTGGAGGAGGATCCCAAGGGTCAGATTTGCCTCGATAACCGAAGTGTTGATTTTGTTCTTTAGGCGGCATACGAATCGAAGCGTCCGTCGGTTTATGAGCCCATGTTCGCCTATAAATAAGGGTAACTTTTTAGAGAAACTCTTTACTTTCTTCTTTTATTCGAACCTCTCTTGTCCTAGGCTGTCATCTTCTTATTCTTCTTCTTCGATCAACAATGGCCCCCAAGACTTCCAAGGCTGCGACGAAGGGTAAGGGAGTGGCTTCTACGTCGACTGCGGCGCCTGAAGTTCATCCCGACATTCACCCCACCATTGCTGGTAAGGATTTTGGAAGAAATTGCATGAACTCAGAACTTATCCATCATGGCTATGTCGTATATTTTATGCGCGGGACTTCTTCGTCTTCATTGAACTGTTCAAATTGTATGTACCGTATATACGTCCCATGTCCGAGCAGCATGGGGGTATACCCCATGTCCGAGCCGTATGGGAGTCGTCTAGTGGCCGCATAAACACTTCGCAAACTGAACCGCATAAGGACCCGTCGAACAGAGCCGCATAAGTCCCTCTGAATGGAGTCGTATAAAGCCCTATAAAACAGGACCGCATAAGCCTCCCTTTAAACGGTACCGCATAAGGCCCCGTTAAGTAGAACCGCATAAGCTCATCTGGACTGGGCCGTATAAAGCCCTATCAAATCAGAACTGCATAAGCTCACGCTAAACAGAGCCGCATAAGCTTATGCTAATTAGTGTCGCATAAGCTCATGTTCAAACAGAGCCGTATGAGCTCTTTTAAACAGAACCG
Source organism: Iris pallida (assembly GCA_029216955.1). Lineage (NCBI taxonomy): Eukaryota > Viridiplantae > Streptophyta > Magnoliopsida > Asparagales > Iridaceae > Iris > Iris pallida. Next base: position 9,802,342 of record JANAVB010016400.1, on the reverse strand, counting down.
CATAAGCTCACGCTAAACAGAGCCGCATAAGCTCGTCTAAAAATGGGCCGCATGGGACCCTTACCAAATCATAGCCGTATAAGCTCATGTGGACTGGGCCGCATGAGCCTAAAAATACTAAGTGGTTTTGTTTAGCCATCTTTTAACTTGTTTTTTTTTGTCTTTCTTCAGTGAATCTGCCAGTCAATCCAGCGGGAGAACCCCTGGTGGGTTCGGCCCAATCTGCTGTGGGTGTGCGATTCGATCACTTAGTCCAATACGTGGCGAACCAGCTTCCCACAAACGAGCCTTTGGAGAGGCTGAATGCTATCAAGAACCAGCCCTTCTACTTTCTCTGCGCCATGATGAACTCGGGGCAATTGGAGGAGAAATACCTGAAGCCGGCATTCCTCTTTGGGGATGCTTTGACTGTGAAGAACCCCCGAGTGCTGGATATATTCGAGAGTTGGGACTTTACTCTTGACGAGATGGCGATCCATATCCCTCCGATGGAGCGACATTTTCCTCTGTCATGGTTCAACATGTTACCGATGGATAGAAAGATGGTGGACTCCTTAACTCCCAGCAAGTCGGGAATGATTGTGGGTAACATCCATTATAACAGGAATTTGGGGTCAGCGTATGCGGGAAGGGAACCGGTCAGTCGGTACGTGATGGGACTGGCCCCGGGTATCTTCATAAATGTATCGGGTCCCAATTTTATGTTCGCTCAAGCTGACACCTTCTTGAACAAGCTTGCTCAGAAAGGGTCCTATCCCGTCGGCCGGTTGGCGCTGCTGAATTGGATAAACCCCATCCCTGCGTGGGCTAACTTGACCACGTGGATTCTACGGAAGTATGGGACTCCCCTGCGTGAGATCGGCCTCTACCACGCCATTTGGGACATCTATCATGGTCTGCCCATAAACAAGTCGTTGTTCAGGGCCCTCCTATAGTTGTACAACCGGCGGACGGGAACCTTCTTTACGCCTGGAGGGGAGCTGGGGCTCGCTCTCCACGAGATGTATGTTATTTCCAAGCTGCCCTGGAGGGAAGAAGTCTTTGAAGTGTACCACCTACGAACGAAAAGCTCAAGGATTTGGATCGGCAGTTCCCGGGCTTTGTTGCCGTATATCAGGAATTGTTATGTCACCATAATACCTGTCACCAGACGGCCACCAAGAAGGATGGTAGCTCGGAAGGGAGCATTCCTCACACCACGTCCTGGGTCTCATACATTTTTACACTAGGCACCTCAGGCCGAGTTTCTTTTTGAGATCCTCAAACCCAGGAGGAGGTACGAGAAATGGCATCGACTGCCAAGAGATCGAGGGCCACGGGCGACACATTTGGGAGTCGAACTGACTCCTTTAGTTATTTTTATCATGGTACTCAGCGACTGTCAGAGAAGGCACTCTTGGCAGGATTCCTGGTGGTATGGCTACGTAACTGCGTGGTCTCAGGAGGGGCGGGTTCTATTGAGAGGATCAGCCGCCACTTTATCCTTCCTGCCATAAAGCTGGTCTTTGGGGTCAGACTGGCCCTTCTTTCGGCCATGGTGTACAGCATACACCATGGCCTTCGTGCCTTTTCGTCCAAGGTCATCGTCCATGACACGGCGATAGATTTTGAGCGCATAGAGCTGCCCTACCATTATCTGATGGGGTGGCTATTGATGCACTGCCGGTCTTTGCTGAGGCCTGGAGCAGAAGACGGTGTCACGGCTGATGATGCTTTCATTTTCCAATATCACCATCAGCCCTCGGAGTGCAGCACTATGCCAGCCTGTCGGAGGGCGCTGGCGAGAGTGGACGGATATGACTCTTTTGTGTCTGTTTCTCGTTTTACCGCTGAAGAAGTGAGGGGCATACATATTGATGGTACCGGACCTCCTCACCTCTTGTTTGAGAAGATGCTCCTTTGGTTACGTAATATCCGTCCAGCGTACCGAGTATACCACAATCGCAACAATGTCTACCTGGAGCCCTACTTGCCCAGCAGGTTCTTCCACTAGTTCGGGTATAGCCAGCTATTCTTTGACAGTTCCATCTCTTGCCTGGGCTTTGTAGGTAGCGTCCTCGACGGTATCAGGGCCTGGCATTATTATGACACGGTTCATACCCGAACCAGCTTCTCGGTTCCTTATGCTGAGGCGCCAGGAGAGATTTTGTATATGGCAGCCCTATACCATGTTACGGCGAGCAAGCCTTCCGTTAATTTTGACCCGAGTACCAGCTTCATTGTGGGTACTGGCTTGGCGGAGAAGCCCAAGGGGTCTAAGACGAGGAAGAAGAGGGTGAACGCGGTTCCTGTGCTTGACTCGGAGTCCACCAATGTGGACGAAAAGGATGACGAGCATGATGCCGATAACTCTCTCCCTCCTGTGGAAGAGATGGTAGTGGATCAGCCGCCTGTTGTGTCAGATGAGGTGGTGGCGGATCAGCCGCCTGTTGTGCCTGGTCTTTCACGCAAACGAGGCAGGCGTGAGTCTATTGGTGGCGTAACCTTCTTCGTGAAACGGGCTGCGGTAAGACGCCGCGGGCTGCTCATTAAGGAGAGAGGCGAAGGTGATGACGCCATTTCGGAGGTGAATTGAATTGCGACCATCCCCTTCTTTAGCCCTTTCTCTTCCTGAACTATGATCTAATTATTTTTCTCTTCTCTGTAGGCGTCAGAAGACTCGAACTCTCGAGAACCGGCCGCTATTTCTGAAGTCAATCCGGCCCTGACCACTTTGATTAGTGACATGTGTGCCGAGATTATTTCTGCCGGGGTTCTCTCGACGGCGGCTGAGGGATCTCACGTTGCCGAGGTCTCGATCCAGGAAGACGGGGGCTCCGCTGAACCTGTCCCCGAGACTGCTGAATTTCAGCAGGGTGACGCTGATCCAGTCGTATCTCCTTCCGGGGTGGCTGGGGCAGAGGAACCAGCTGAATTCGACTTGGAGGTTGCTGATGAGGAGACTACGGTGGCTGTGAGCGAACCTCAGCCTCCACAACCCTCCCCTGGTAAGATAAGCCGAATCTTGACTAGTGAGGAGGCTAATTTGCTCTATCATCACATCCTTCGGGTTAGGCTGATTGGTGGTTGCTCTGGACATACAGGTCCTACCTCTTTACTGTCAATAACGGATATTGTCAGGGAAGGCTCCGCCAGCGGGGATCTGGTAGAAGGGAGTGTACCCCCTCCCCTTCCGACTTATATTGATGGGCCCCCCGCTGGATCAAGTTCGGAAGATCAGATGGTGGCACAGCCAGGGCAAGGAGCAATGGTCCCTGCGTCCTCCTCTGCTCATGTGGCTTCGGGGGTCGATCTCTCCACCTTACCGAGTATCCAGGTTCTTCGGGCCGCGAAGGAGGAGTTAGCTGCTATCCAAGCATCGTTTCGCTCAAAATTTGTTTCCTTAGTGGCTGGGGTGGCAAGTTCTGGTGTATCTCCTTCGACACTGACAGCTACACTTCCTTTGACGCCGTCCTCTACGAAAGTTCTGGATGAGGCGTCACAGGATGTGGTTGACAGTTTCTACCGCCACTTGAAGAGAGGGGTCGAAGCTGCTGTAGAGCGGGGGACCTCCTTTGTCCTGGCCCGACAATGTGCTCGTGGCCAAATTAAAATTCTTAAAACCCTCCCTGGTGGGGCAGAGATAGTTGCGCTTCTAGAATCCAAATTGCTAGAGGCTGATCAGCTCGTGGCCCAGTTTCAAGTGATGTGGCAAGCTGATCTGTCTGCAGCCATAGATCAAAAGTGTGACTTCCTCACCACTGCCCTATAGAAGGTAAGGGCTGCACGAGATAAGTCTAAGCCGGTTATAATGAAGGACCTCGGCGACCTATCTCTCCAGTATGACCAGCTGAGCCGCAGGAGCGAGGATTGCATGGCCCGGGAAGTGGCCACCTCCCGCGGAGTAATTGATACAAGGGAGCAGATCCTCGAGCTCCAGAGGAAGCTGGCTTTCTTGGAATCTGAGCTCGAAGCTTCCCGTACGGATAAAGAGCTGATCGTTCAGGAGGCCGAAAAGGTCTCCCGAGCTTCTACTAGCCTGGAGCGTGCTCTGAAGAAGCTTGAGGATGGCTGGCGGGCTCATGCGCATCTAGAGGATGCAGAGCGGCTGACTCAGGAAGCCGGGCTACGCAGAAGTTTGAGCGGTCGACTGTCTTGCTGAGGGATCGTCAAATAGAATTATGTATCGGCGAACCATAGTCGGCCCTTTTCCTTCTTTTGTTTTTTTTGTTCTTTTCCTTTCTTGAGAGGGACATGGTCCCAGAACATGTAGTACTTTTGACTTTCAAATAAAAGAGTATGTTTTATTTTACCCTTCATTTGTATTGCTTACTGCGTTTGTGGTGTTGTGGTATTTGCCCTACTGGGAGACTATTTGTGGACTTGTTACCCTTGGTATACATTGGTTTTAGGTACGGATAACAAGTTTGATGGGGATACTTAGAACAATTCCACAGTAAGCTGACCATGGACGTTCCTGGAATCGGAAGAAAGAATGCCATGGACCAGGGCTTCCGGGGCATGTTGAGAAATGAGGGGCATGTACTTAGTACAGCATTTGTGGTCAACATAGGACATTTGGGGTCAACATAGGACATTTGTGGGCCTATTATCCTTGGCGTACTCCGATCTTGGGTACGGATAATAAGTCGATAGGAAAACCAACATACTTACTCAGAGGTAATGAGGATGTGGTAAATATAAGGGTTTCTTCGATGGAGCCTTCCTACTCAGAGGTAATAAGGACATGGCAGGAGTGGGCTCCATGAAGGTTACATAGAACAACTCAGAGGTAATGAGGACGTAGAAGTTCCATATGAGGGGTGGTTTGTTTTTGATGGAAGGAAAACAACTCAGAGGTAACATCGACGTAGTTGTTTCGGGAAATTTGTGGATCTGTTACCCTTTTTATGTACTGAAAGTTCGGGTATTGGATCATGAGGAGGAAGCTCTTTTAGGAACAAAGTTCAGAGGTATGATCATACATGACTTACTATCTAAAAGATGTGATATAGATTCATCTAGAGTGACCAGAGTGTAAGTTCAGCGGTACTTGCGGGTACATAACTCAACAATTTGGGAGATTTGGAGTCAGAATGTAAGTTCAGCGGTACCAGAGGGTACATAACTCAATATTTTGGGAAATTTAGAGTCAGAATGTGAGTTCAGCGGTACCAGAAGGTACATAACTCAACAATCTGGGATATTTGGAGGATGTCGTTTCAGACATAATACTTCTTCAGGAACTTGCCGTTGATGGGCAACATGAGCAAGTCTCTGTTTTGTTTTGCGAGGCGGTAAGCTCCATTGGAGAATACAGCCTCGATGATAAATGGGCCTTCCCACTTTGGCTAGAATTTGCCGGCAGTTTTGTGAGTCATAACCATCGTCCTCCGAACTGCCAGAACGAGATCGCCCACTTGGAATGTTCTGATTTTAACTTTCTTGTTGAAAGCTTCGGAGATTCGGGCTTGATACAGCTCAATTTGTTGTTGAGCTAACAGGCGCTTCTCATCTAGGGCCTCTAACTCTTGTAGTCGACGATGGTGGTTATCATCCGTTGTCAATCGATAGGTGAGGGCGACGCAGAGTGAGAGGATTTGAGTCTCCAGTGGAAGAACTGCCTCACTCACGTACACCAGAGAGAATGGTGTGTTCCTAGTGGCCGTCCGTACTATAGTGCGGTAGGCCCATAAGCATTCGTCGAGCTTTTTATTCCAGTCGCGTTTGTTTGAAGACACGAACTTCTTGAGCAGCTTGATTATAGTTTTATTGAATGCTTCTGCCAACCCATTCGTTGCCGGATTATACGATGTTGAAGCAATATTCTGGATTCGGTGTTTGTCGTAGAACCGATAGAAGGCGTGGCTTACGAACTGCAGACCGTTATCATGGATGATCCTTCGGGGAAATCTAAAGCGATAGATGACGTGATACTTGAGGAAGCTGATCACGTTTGAAGTCTTCACTTCTACCAGTAGAATAGCCTCCGCCCATTTGGAGAAGTAATCTGTGATTACGAGTATGAAGCGATGTCCTCGGGATGAAGTCGGATTGACCGGGCCAACGATGTCCATTCCCCATGCTTCGAATGGCCATGATGCTACCGTCGGATGTAGAAACTCGGATGGCTGGTGAATGAAATCTGCATGGACTTGACAGGCTTTGTATTTTCTTGCATAGTCTATCGCATCCGCTACCATCATGGGCCAGTAATAGCCCATTCGGCGAAGGCGATCTTGTAGTTTCAGGCCAGGCTGATGGGCTCCACAAATGCCATCATGAGCTTCACGTATGGCTTCTTTGGCTTCTATATTTGATAGACATCGAAGCAGTAATCCATCGTATGATCACCGATACAGCATTTTCGTCTCTGTATCGTAAAAGAATCTGAGGGAACGTCTTCTGATAGAAGTGGCTTCCTTCGGATTTTCTGGTAGGATGTCGTAGACAACGAAGTCGATGAATGGTTGTCTCCAGTCTGGTGCTTCGTCGACTGTTAGAGCGGAGTAACTCTCCACACATTAAATATTATTCTTGGGACAGACCAATTCACGGCCTATTATGTCAACCAAGTGGTGAGCATGATTCGACACTGCTAAGGAAACGGCAAGGCCTGCTAGGGCATCGGCTTCAATGTTCTGGAGCCTGGGAACGTGTTCTATGAAGAACCCTTCCAAGGACGAGATGATGTCAATCGCAATTTGGTGATAGGGGATCATGTCTTCATGACGAACTTCGTATGAGCCCCGGATCTGGTTAACGATTAGCTACGAATCGTCGTATGCTTCAAGATACTCTACCTCCAGTTCCTTCGTAAGTCGGAGGCCAATGACCAAAGCATTGTACTCGGCCACGTTGTTTGAACAGGGCTCCGTGAGGGAATAAGCCCGATTGATCACCAGCCCGGAGGGAGAAATTAGCACCACTCTGACCCCAACGACGATGTTGCCCTTGGGCCCAGTTCTGGAAGCGCCGTCGAAGAACATTTGCCATAAGGTATCATGAGAGGCCACATTTGAATTGGCGACCTCATCTGGAATCTCTTCGTCTATTATGGTTGACTCCGAACCTGGATGAGCTGCTAAAAAGTCTGCCAGAGCTTGACCTTTAACAGCCTTCTGCGGGACGAAGATCATGTGGTAGAAAGATAATAATATCGCCCCAGTAGCGAGGCGAGAGCTGAGTGCACCCGGCTTAGTAATGAGGACCCTGAGAGGGTTGACTCTTGATACGACATGGATGGTTTGTCCCGTGACGTAGTATCGCGTCTTCTGAATGGCAAAGACCAGAGCAAGGCACTCCTTCTCCACGGCAGTGTATTGGTGTTTCGGCCCCATCATCATTCGGCTGAGGTAATATATAGTTTGCTCATGGCCTGCATCATTGTTTTACGCTAGTAAAGCACCGAGAGAATGCTCCATTGCTCGCACATAGAGCAGAAATGGTTTTCCAGCAACCGGGGCCACCAGGACTGAAGGGTTCGACAGATATTCTTTGATGTTGTCGAAGGCACGCTGGCATTCTTTATTCCATACGAATGAAACGCCCTTCTTCATGAGGTGGGTGAATGGCTGACATCGTCCGGAGAGGTTGGAGATAAACCTCCTGATGTAAGCTAGCCTCCCTTGAAGACCTCTGAGTTCACGAAGATTTCTTGGGGGACCCATCTCCATGATTGCCTTTGTCTTTTCGGGGTCTATGTGGATACCCTGGGAAGTAATGATGAAATCCAAGAACTTTCTGTTGGATACACCCAAGAAGGATTTTGTGGAATTTATCTTCAAATTGTGCGCTCGTATCAGGTCTAACACTGTCCTCAGATTGTGCAGATGATCTTCTTTAGAGCGGCTCTTGACGACGATATCGTCAACGTAGCATTCCACTGTCTTATGCAAGTGGTCTCTAAAGATGGCACTCATAGCTCTTTGATAGGTAGCGCCAGTATTCTTTAAATCGAAAGACATAACTGTGTAGCAGTATGTTCCAATTGGTGTTTGGAATGATGTATGATTTTCGTCATCAGGAAGCATCTTGATTTGGTTGTACCCCGAAAAACCATCCATGAATGACATACGCTCGAAGCCGCAGGTGTTGTCAATCATGATGTCTGTGATAGGGAGGAGGAACTCATCCTTAGGACACGTCTCATTCAGATTGCAAAAGTCAATACAGATTCAAATATTTCTATTCTTCTTGAGGACTGGTACTATGTTGGCGACCCAGTCTGGATGCTGTTCCTCGCGGATGAAGCCGCTGGCTATCAGTTTGTTGACCTCAGCTTCAATGGCATTCAAGATGTCGGGACAGAACCGTCGTTGCTGTTGCTTGACCGGTTTTGCGTCCGGACGGATGCTGAGTTTGTGAAGTGCAGCCTCAGGGTTCAGTCCTGGCTTGTCTTCGTAGCTCCAGGCGAACACGTCGATGTATTCTCTGACGAGTTGTAGTAGCGATTCCCGCTCTTCGTCTGTCAGACTTTTGCTGATGAAGATGGGCTTTGGAGAAAACTCATCACCGAGATTGACTTGCACAACCTCATCTTCGGTGGAAGGCTCTCTTTGTTCGAACCGCTTCTCCTATTGCGCATCTAGCTGTTGTGCCCACGGCTCTAACTCAAGAAGTTCAGGAATGTCTTCATCTTCTTCGTAGGTGTCGGCCGGTGCCATATTGACGGACAAGACTTGCCTGAATACGTCCCCGATGCTGACATCCGAATCGGAAGTGGGTGATTCGGTTGAGTGTGAATGCCAGTCGCATTCTGCGTCTGAGCTTTCAGGGGTCGTTGCCGGTGTAACATAACCTAGCCCACATCTAGTTTTGTTGTAATAATCTCGTAGTTTTCCAGCCGAGACCGACAATTGTAAGGGTAACCGCCGTCCAGTGCCGTAGTTCAAGCCTGGTGTAGTTTTCAGATCATACCCCTGTTTTTGTATGAGGTACTTGGATCGGAAACTATACAGATAAAGGGGCAGTCTTCCGGTGTCGGGTTCGAGATCAACTTCTTCTATCCTGAAGGGTTGTGGATCATTCTTCCGGCCGAAGATGATTAGATGATCCTCTCCCTCGATTATGCGGTAAGCGTCTTCTACTAGAGTAAGTTGGTTTTCGGTGTAGACATTTGTCACCTGTGTGTACAGGTGGAAGCCTATACCGTGTTCCATAGCATACATTGTATAAAGCTTATTAAGCTCGAGGTAGTTCAAAGGTAGCCCTTTATTGATGAAATAAGGTATCTTTTCCAGTGGGATTACATCATCTGCAGATGGAACACCAGTGTAAGCAGCCACATACTTGGCCAGCTCTGACTCTTCTTCGGCCACCCCTGTATAAATGAAGACTGAGAGGATGACTTAGGCAGCTTAATCATCAGGGGCTCCACTGGTGGAGCAGAACGTGGAGTCGTTGGCGTACTAGCAACCCCCAGTTTGGTGCTCGGAGCTGGACGGAGAGTTGTTGGCAGGCTAGTAGTCCCCGGCTTAGAGCTCGGCTGCCAATTCATTCTGGAAAGGCGAATCGTCATCGGCTCGACGGAGGGGTTGCGCTCCTCTGTTTGTGGCTGGCTAGCTCTAGGCAGCCTGATTGTCAGTGGCTCTGTTGTGGGTCTTGGCGCTTGGCCAGACCTTGGCAGTCAGATTATCATCTGCCCCTCTTGTGCAGAGAGGCTGACTGCATCCTTACGCAGAGTGGCTGTAAGTGGAAGGCAGTGTAGCCACCTCAGTTTGAGCTTAAGTATCTCCTTCGACAATGTGCCTTTTCGACTTCTCGTACAAATATGAGTCAGAGTAGTACGATTCGACCCCTTTAAAGGGATCGATGTCGAGAAATTCTGCCCTCACGAAGCCATGCTTATCGACGTACTTGAAGCATTGGTGCAGTGTGGAAGGCACGATCCTGTAATCGTGTATCCAAGGGCGCCCTAGAAGAATATTGTAGAAAGTGTCCGCATCTATGACATAACAGGTCACTTCTGATTGAAGATCGCCGATTTGGCATTTCAGACGAATCTTTCCGATTGGATAGCTTTTTTCTGAATTGAAACAGCTGATGGCAGTGCTTGTCGACGTCAGGTGATGCATTGGGATGCGCAGGTGGTGTAGCAGGCTCTTCGGGATGATTCTTATGGAAGAACCGGGATCAATATGCATCCGATCCACCTTGATGTCGCCAATGTATCCAGTATAATACAGAGGGCGATCGTGTAGGTTGGTCTTGATAAGCATGTCCTGCGGAGTGAAGACAATGTTGGGCATTGCACCTGTGCAAGCGCTGCCCTAGAGATATGCAGGCGAGCTTTCCCCAGTGAGATTCGACTGAGCCAGATATGCGTCGGCATTCTGGAGTGCCTCACTCAGTGCGACGCGAACATCTTTGAAGAGTCTCAGGAGCTCGTATAGCGATAATTTGGCCGGTGTGTTGGCCAATTGTGCCAAGATGTCAAAGTTGTAGGGCTTCTCCAGCCCATGAGGCGTCTTCCTTCGGAGCAGTTTGTCAAAGCGAGTCTCCTTCGGCCTAGGCTTATCGGTCGTCGAAGGCTGAGAAGGTCCTGGAGCATCAGCAATAGCCGGCTGATGATCTTCAGCCGAGTTACCCGATGGAGGTTGAGTTTGTACGCCGGATCGGGTAACAACAGTCGTAGCTTCTTCGACCTCTGCCGAGATTGTGCGACATGATTTGACTTTCCCACTCTTCTTCTTGCTGGTGGAGGGAGGTACGGACTGAGTCACTTCAGGTACCAGGTCCGGATGGACCCACATGACCTTCCCTCTTGATGTGGTAAGGGGTACTAGACCAGCAGCCTGGTCTCGAGAAGGTGGAAGGTTAGCGACCTCCATCCTTGCTCTGGGGACGGGTACTACTCCATCTTGAGTCTTTGTCGGAGGGAAGCTGCCAAATTGTACTGACACCATATTGGCTGCCACGGTCACCTCTTTGAAATCAATGGCCAGGGCCTTAGAATCGATGAGATGTTGGATGTATCGCTTCAGTTGGTAGCAATCTTGTGTAGCATGGTGGACAAAGCGATGGTAGTGGCAGTACTTGGGGCTCTCCATCTCTGCAGGACGAGGTTCACTCCTCGGAGGAGGGAGCTGAATTCGACCTCCTTGTATGAGCATGTCCAAGATGGGCTTGACATGGCCGTCCTCGAAGGAGTAGGTCATCTGAATCCACTGCTTTTCTGCCGGCTTCGGTTCAGGCTTCGGAGCTGTGTCGGCCACCATAGCATGTTTGCCCTTGTTGTCTCGATTGTTGGAGGGGTTACCACCATTGTTGCTGTTGGTGTTAGGGTGTTTGCCCTGTTCCTCTCCTTCCGAGACGTGTAATCCCAGTTGGCATGCTTTCTTCAACTTGTCTTCTGCGCTAGTGGCGCTGATTGTGGGGAGCAGCCTCTTTTGGCAAATTTTAATTAAGGAAGAATCAAGGTTATCGGAAGGCAATTTCATCGCGGTTTGGCAAAACCGCTCAATATAGTTTCTTGTCAGCTCCTTTTCTCCTTGAACAACGTCCATGAGGGCGGACATCATCACGTCTTGTCTTACTTCGTAGAACCTCTCCAGGAACATACGTTTGAAGTCGACGAAGGAATGGATGCAGTTGTCCGGCAAGTTGCGGTACCAGTCGAAGGCGACTCCTTCCAATGCTCCGATGAACAATCGCGTAAGGATGGCGTTATCATGAGGAAGATGGTCGGTTGTGACTTCAAAGTAGGTGATGTACCTGCTTGCAGATGTCTTTCCATCATACGGATTGATGTTGAATGGTTTATATCTTGGTGGGAAGGGAACATCTCTCCATGCAGCAGGATACGGTTGTCGTATCCTGAGGTCCTGGCAGTTTTCTCGGGCGTGGAACATGGCCCGTAGCTCCTGGACCTCTCTTCTTGCCTCCCTGGCCTCATCTGCAGCGGTGGGAGCCGATATTTCAGGAGGATTATCACCCGAGTTTGGTGCAGCTGAGTTCGAGTCCGCATTGACCGCGGGTCCCAAGTTTGTTTGGCCTTGTGTCCTTCCTTGCAGAGTTGGAAGGGCCGCTTTGATCTCGTCTACGGATTTGACCAAGGTATGCAATATGGCCTCCAGAGTGTCGATGCGTTGGCGATCACTAGGACACTCATGGTTGCTGTCCGTCATGAACACCGTCCTCACATGAGGAGAGATGGAAGGAACGGTGGAGGACGTGCCCTCTGAGTCATACCCTTGTACAGAGAAGTCGTCAGGGTATGTTGGAATGTTCTCCGCTGGTTCGGACTCAGAAAGAGTGGTACCCCTAGCTTCAGAGCTTGCCTCGTCTTGAGAGTTGTGGACGTCCTCATGGACATCGGAACCTGCTGCATCTATTGGAGGAACCGTTTCCCCTGGATTATCTTCTTGGAACACCGGATTGTCGTGGATGTTTGGAGGAGTGCTACCCCCAGCTCCAGCGCCTCCCAGAGGTGTGGACGACTAATCTCCAAGTGTGGCAGATTTCGTCTTTGAGCGAGTACCTTGGAAAACTCCTCCGTAACTGTCGTGGACAACCGCTTAGAAGAGAGTTTCTAGGTTGAGATTTTCGGGCTGGAGACATTTGTTTTCTTCCCTCTCCCGCTGCCAGGGATCTTATGAGCAGAATTGCAAGAGACAACGAGAAGAGCCTCATCTTTTGAGCTTGGGTGTTGCAGTCGTTGGAAGACGAATCGCCGGTCCTCTTGTGTGGCCGCCTCGCTGCAGCTATAGAAGCATGGAAAATATCAGAATAATGGTCCATACGGCTCCGGATACGAAGCCCATGCGGCTCATATGGGAGCTGTCTTATACAGTTCAAAGGAAGACTCTCCGTCTCATGCGGCTCGAGAGTGTATGCGGTTCAGCAGGAATATGCGGCTCGATCGATGCCACGTGTCCCCCTGTGATCCTTCCCTACAGCTGGCCCTTTGAATAGTGGCCTCATTTAATGCTCTGACACGATTTGACGACTGTGGCGGCTCTGGCATAAAGTGTCATAATGGCTCTGCCATAATGACAGACCCTTCGGGAAAGGAAGAAGATCTCTGACCTGATCCGTCAGAAATCCTAGGTTGCCACGTAGCAAATCTCATGCGGCTTAAATAGAGAACAGCTTCATGCGGCTCACTGAGAAGTCACCCTATATGACTAGCAAAAATCAGCCATATGCGGCCCACTGAGAGCTCAGCCCCTGCGGCTCAATACAACGCTAGCTCATGCGGCTCGCAAAGACTATGCATATGCGGCTCATTGAGAGTTCGTTCCCTGCGGTTCGATGAAGCATTGTCCTATGCGGCTCACGAAGAGTATCTCCCTGCGGTTCAAGTGTTGCCCATCCTATGCGGCTCTGGCAGGACCCATAATCAAAACACGTGGCATCGGATCAATCAACGATTTAACCGAATCTCAACAAATATATTTGACATCATCATCATAATTACTGAGATCAAGGCATATCATTTATCATCAAGCCAACGGGACACGTGGCGAGCAATCGGATATTGGTAGAATCCATCATGGAGATTTAAAGCAGTTAACATTAATTGCTCACATTCGGTGCTATTCTCATTAATGGCCGAGATTCATTGTAATCAGGATCAAGGGTTCAAATAGATTGAAGGAGCGCCGACATTCCAAACAAATGATCATTAGCGAACCCTAATGATCATACCCCACTCTTATAAATAGCCAGCATCATTTTTTTGCACAAGGACCGGCAACAAAAGAATAAAAATATACAGAGTCAGAGAGAGAATACAGAGAGAGAGAGAGAAGCCAGGAGAGCAACAGAGGAGCAAAAAGAGCACTTCTTCGTCAACGACAACCATCTTTTCACAAGGAACCAAGGCTGCATACCGATCGTCCAAGGAGTAAGGCAGGGCTGCCGTCGCCTTCCCGAGCCTCTATCGTCACCCCCCAGAATCTAAAATAAACAATTGTACTTAGATTGCTGTACCTAGGTTTTCGTCCCTAGGCTTTCTTTGTACAAGCGAGTTTGTATTGTGAGTCTAAGTTCAGTCCTCCGATAATTATTCTGTACTTTTACAATCAATGGCAAATACGATGGCGACTCTGCTGGGGACTAACTTCTCCACGGCTGAGGAGTTGGTGATGCAATCGGATGCAGCCAAACTTGGCTCCACGCAACAAAAGATGGTCGTCCGCTTCGACCAACAAGCGTTTGAAGAGATGCTCTCCGAAGGAAGCGCTGGCCCGGTCCAGAAGCGCACCCGCACGACAAAGGCTCGCAGAGAGTGGAGGCCAAAATCATTTGCTCCTCCCCAAGCCCCCGACGGTGTACCCTCTGTTGCTCAAGACGGCGAGAAGGACTCTTCTGCGGCCCCACTTCAAACCATAGACAACTCTGCTGTCCCCAAGTCCGGCAGAAGAAAACACTATGATGCTGGACTTGCAGGGGCAAAGAGGAACTCTACGCGAATTGAGCCGCATAGGGGTGCTAGCCGAGTGAAAAAGGCTCATGCGACCACATCCGCTAGCCGCATGGACAAAGCCCATGCGGCCACAGTCGCTAGCCGCATGAAGAAGAATCAGGCGGTCACATCTGGCAGCCGCATAGTTTATGCAGCTACGGTCGCCAATCACGTGGATGAAACACATGAGGCTACAGGAGTCAGTCGCTTGCAGAAAACCCATGCGGCCACTATTGCCAACCGCATGCGTTCAGCCTGCACGGTCGTGACTCCTAGACGCCCAAAGACAACTCATCCGATAGCAGAAGACGACCGCATGCAGACAGCCTGCACGGTACCCAACTCTAGCAGCATAGCGTCCGTTCCACGCTTCTCTCGATCGGTCTTCGACCGTCTCTCATACGGTCTCGACCCTGATGATTCTCTGTATGATAAGCCAGACTCTGTGGCATTCAACTTGGACTCCTCCTATTACGCACCCACAAGTGCTAGAAGGAGGAAGTCTAGGGCAGCGCGGGCTCATCGAGCCTAGTCAGCTGTCCCAACCTCTGACTATCGGAGCGTCTCGTTGACTATCACACGGGCCTCGGATGGAAAGTTGTATACAACCACTCAAGTCCAGCCCCCCACGACAAACAGACAGAGTAGTTCCTCTGACCTGCGGAAGACGATCCTCCACAAACGCAAGGAAAGAGAAGGAGTATCGGTGTGCAAAGAGTCCTCGTTTGGACATCGCTGTACCCAAATCATCGTCAATTGCTGCTGCAACAACGCGACAATGACGGAAGCTCGGCCATCCGCCTTCCAAAGGCTACAGCACCCGAACTCAGAAGATGAGGCACATCCTGTTGTCTCCTACAATTCTGCTCAAAAAGTTTCTGCCGAAGAGAGGAGGAAGAAAACGAGCGTCTCCAGTCCGAAGATATCAACCATTACAACTAAGAAACTGTCGTCTAAATGGTTGCCCTCCACTGGTGTATTCCAACACACCCGTTCAAAGACGAAATTTACCTCGATGGGAAATTCATCATCCACATCGCTGGGGGTTGAAGGAGCTGGGGGTAGCACTCCTCCGAACATCCGCAACAATCCGATGTTCCAAGGAACCGAGTCTGTATAAACAACTCTTCCATCAGGAGCAACGGACGCTGATGCCCCCGAGGACATCCGGAGCTCTCAAGACAAGGCAAGCTCTGAAGCTGGGGATTTCCCTCCGAGTCCGAGCCCGAAGAGAACATTCCCACCTATCCCGATGACTTCTCGGTGCATGGGTACGACTCAGAGGGCACATCCTCCACCGTTCCTTCCATCACTCCTCATGTAAGAACGGTGTTCATGACGGACAGCGATCAAGGTGGTTTCAGTGATCGCCAGCGCATCGACAGTCTCGAAGACATATTACTTGCTTTGGTCAAGTCTGTAGACGAGATTAAAGCGGCCCTGCCCACATTACAAGGAGGAGCGCCTGGTCAAACAAATACGGGCCCCGCGGTCAATATAGATTCGAACTCAGCGGCACCAAACCCGGGCAATAATCCTCCCAAAATAACAGCCTCTGCCGCGACAGATGAGACCCAAGAAGTAAGAAGAGAGGTCCAAAAGCTCCGTGCCATGTTTCATGCCCGAGAAAACGCTCAAGATCTCAGAATACGGCAACCATATCCTGCTGAGTGGAGGGATGTTCCATTCCCACCAAGATATAAGCCGTTCAACATCAACCCGTATGATGGCAAAACCTCAGCAAGTCGATACATCACTTACTTTGAGGTCACCACCGACCATCTGCCCCATGAAGATGCGATCCTCACACGGTTATTCATTGGAGCATTGGAAGGAGTCGCCTTTGATTGGTACCGTAATCTACCGGACAACTGCATCCATTCCTTCGCCGGCTTCAAACGCATGTTCTTGGAACGATTCTATAAAGTAGGACAAGAAATCACTATGTCCACTCTCATGGACGTCGTCCAAGGGGAGAAGGAGCTAACAAGGAACTACATCGAGCGGTTCCGCCAGACCGCTATGAAGCTGCCTTCCGGAAATTCGGATTCTTCTTTGATCGAAATCTGCCAAAAGAGACTGCTTCCAACGATCAGTCTCTGGATGGACGAGAGTCAATTCAAAGATTGGAAGGCATTCATCATCAGTGCCACAAGCGCTGAAGAACGACTGAAGAAGGCCCGCCAACTGGGGTTGCACATATCAGAAGGAGAAAACAAGGGCAAGCGTCTTAACAACGATAATGGGGGTAACCCCTCCAACAATCGAGACAGCAAGGGAAAACAGGCTATGGTGGCCGACACGGCCCAGAAGCCCGAGCTACAGCCAGCAGACAAGCAATGGCCTCAAATCACTTACTCTTTCGAAGATGGCCACGTTAAGCCTATCTTAGACATGCTCATACAAGGAGGTAGAATTCAGCTTCCTCCACCAAGATGGAAGCCTCGGCCGGCTGATTTGGAGAACCCGAAGTTCTGCCATTACCACCGTTATGTACACCACGCTACACATGACTGCTACCAACTAAAACGGTGCATCCAAAGCCTCATCGATTCGAACGCTCTGGCCATCGACTTCGAAGAGGTAACCGTAGCAGCCATTATGGTGTCCGTACAATTCGGCAACTTTCCTCCAACGGAGACTCAAGACGAGGTAATTTCTGTCTCTCTCGCGACAATGAAGTTTACCAATCTTCCACCTCCCTGAGATCAGGCTGCCGATCTTGTGCCCCTCACCACATCACGAGGGGAGGTCATGTGGATCCATCCAGACTTAGTGTCAGAAGTGACTCGGCCCACACCCTCTTCCACCAACAAAAAGAAAAGTAGAAAAGTCAGGACCTACCACACCATTTCGGCAGACAACGAGGAAGCTACAGCCGTCGTCACACGATCCAGAGCGCAATCCTAACCTGTGGTTGACAATCCATCCGAAAATCATCAACCCACAGCGGCTTCATTCGTGAGGAGCAACATCCAGAATGGGTCGCCAATATAGTACCCGTCCTCAAGAAGAATAGAAAGATTCGAATCTACATCGACTTCCGCAATCTGAACGAGGCATGCCCCAAAGATGAATTCCCTCTTCCTATCACAGACATTATGATCGACAATACCTGCGGCTTCGAACGTATATCGTTCATGGATGGCTTCTCGGGGTACAACCAAATCAAAATGTCTCCCGATGACGAAAAGCATACATCATTCCAAACGCCAATTGGCACGTATTGCTACACAGTCATGCCTTTCGGTTTGAAGAATACCGGCACCACCTATCAAAGAGCCATGAGCATCATCTTCAGAGACCACTTACGCAAGACAGTGGAGTGCTACGTTGACGATATAGCCGTTAAGAGCCGCTGCAAAGGAGACCATCTGCAGGATCTGAGGACGGTATTCGACCTAATGCGAGCGCACAATTTGAAAATAAACCCTACGAAGTACTTTCTGGGCGTATCCAGCGGGAAGTTCTTAGGCTTCATCATCACTGCAAAGGGTATCCATGTAGACCCTAAGAAGACAAAAGTAATCATGGAGATGGGTCCCCCGAAAAATCTCTGCGAACTCAGAGGCCTCCAAGGGAGGCTAGCCTACATCAGGAGGTTCATTTCCAACCTTTTCGGGCGATGCCGACCGTTCATGCACCTCATAAAGAAAGGAGTCTCATTCGTATGGGACGAGGAATGTCAGCGTACTTTCGACAGCATCAAAAAAATATTTGTCAAATCCTCCAGTTTTGGTGGCCCCGGTTCCTGGAAAACCATTCCTGCTCTATGTACCAGCAATAGAACACTCCCTTGGAGCTCTGCTGGCACAGAACAACGACGCAGGCCATGAACAGGCCATATATTACCTCAGCCGAATGATGATTGGACCAGAGCACCGATACACCGCTGTGGAGAAGGAATGCCTCGCCCTGGTGTTCGCCATTCAGAAAACGCGACACTATGTCACCGGACAAACGATACATGTGATCTCACGAGTCAACCCTCTCAGAGTCCTCATGACTAAACCAGGGGCACTCAGCTCTCGACTCGCTACATGGGCAATATTGCTGTCCCCTTATCATATGATCTTTGTCCCACAAAAGGCAGTCAAAGGTCAAGCCCTGGCGGACTTTTTAGCAACCCACCCAGGCTCGGAGTCCTCCAGAATATATGAAGAGATTCCAGATGAGGTCGCCGACTCACATGCAACCTCTCACGAGGCTATGTGGCGAATGTTCTTCGACGGTGCTTCGAGGACCGGACCTAAAGGCAATATAGTCGTCGGAGTCGGGGTAGTGCTAGTCTCCCCTACCGGATTGGTGATCAACCGCGCTTATTCCCTCACAGAGCCATGCTCTAACAATGTGGCCGAGTACAACGCTCTGGTCATTGGCCTCCAACTTGCAAGAGAGCTGGGGGTAGAATACCTTGAAGCATACGACGATTCCCAACTAATCGTCAATCAGATCCGGGGTTCGTACGAGGTCCGCCATGAAGACATGATCCCTTATCATCAAATAGCGATTAATATCATCTCGGCATTTGAAGGGTTCTTCATCGAGCACGTCCCCAGACTCCGAAATATTGAAGCCGATGCCCTAGTTGGTCTCGCCGCTTCCCTAGCAGTTCCGAATTATGATCGACAATCAGTGGAAGTGATAGGCCATGAACTGGTCTGTCCCAAAAACAATGTGCAATTCGTCGCAAGTTATTCCGCACAGACGATCGATGATGCCCCAGATTGGAGACAACCATTCGTCGACTTCGTCGTCTACGACATCCTGCCCGAGAACCTAAAGGAAGCTACTTCCATCAGAAGGCGTTCCCTAAGATTCTTCTACGATACAAAGACGAAAATGCTGTATCGCCGCTCCTACGACGGATTACTGCTTCGGTGTCTATCAAACGCAGAAGCCAAAGAAGCCGTACGAGAAGCCCATGACGGTGTTTGCGGGGCCCACCAGCCTGGCCCAAAACTACAATACCGCCTTCACCGAATGGGCTACTATTGGTCCACAATGGTGGCAGACGCGAAAGATTATGCGAGAAAGTGCAAAACTTGCCAAGTCTACGCGAACTTCATCCACCAACCATCCGAATTTTTACATCCGATAGTGGCGTCCTGGCCATTCGAAGCATGGGGAATGGATATTATTGGTCCAATCACCCTACCTTCCTTCCGAGGAGATCGCTTCATACTTGCAATCATTGATTACTTCTCTAAATGGACGGAAGCTGTCCCACTCGCAGAAGTCAAGACTTCAAACATGATCAGCTTCCTTAAACACCACGTCATCTACCGCTTTGGACTGCCCCGAAGGATCATCCATGATAATGGTCCGCAGTTTATAAGCCACGCATTCTATCGGTTTTGCGATAAGCACCGTATTCAGAATATCGTCTCGACGCCGTACAACCCGGCAGCAAATGGGTTAGCAGAGGCGTTCAACAAAACAATCATCAAACTGCTCAAGAAGTTCGTCTCCTCCAACAAGCGCGACTGGAACGAGAAGCTCGGCGAGTGCTTATGGGCTTATCGCACCACGGTCCGAACAGCCACCGGAAATACGCCATTCTCCCTGGTATACGGGAGTGAGGCAGTACTCCCCTTGGAGACACAGATCCCCTCACTACGTGTCGCCCTCACCCATCAATTGACAACCGATGATAACTACCGACGTCGACTGCAAGAGTTAGAGGCCTTAGATGAAAAGCAACTCCTAGCTCAGCAAAGGATCGAGCTATACCAAGCACGCATCTCAGGGGCCTTCAACAAGAAGGACAAAATCAGAACATTCCAGGTAGGTGATCCCATCTTAGCAGTCCGGAGGCCAATGGTCATGACTCACAAGACCGCCGGCAAATTCCAGCCAAAGTGGGAGGGTCCGTTTATCATTGAGACGGTATCTCCAACGGTGCTTACTGCCTTGCAAAGCAAAATGGAGACTTGCTCATGCTGCCCGTCAATGGCAAGTTCCTGAAGAAATATTATGTCTAAACGACATTCGCTACAAAGTCCTCGAGTCATGTACCCGCTGGTACCACTGAACTCACACCCTCAGTATTTCAGATTATCGAGTCATGTACCGGCTGGTACCACTGAACTCACACCCACAATATTTCAAGATCATCGAGTCATGTACCTGCTGGTGCCCCTGAACTCACCCCTACATCCCCTTTAGATTATCGAGTCATGTACCCGCTGGTGCCGCTGGACTCCCACTTTCTCAATATGTTAATTTACCGAGTTATGTACCCGCTGGTGCCTCTGAACTCACATTTCGGTCACTCTTTCAGATAGTAAGTCACGTATGATTATACCTCTGAACTTTCTTCCTGGAAGAGATCCTTCCTCATGATCCAATACCCGCACTCCCAGTGCACAAAAAGGGTAATCGATCCACAAATTTCCGAAAACGGACATGTCCTCATTACCTCTGAATCGTTTTCACTTCCACCAAAAACAAACCGCCCCTCACATAGAACCTCCACGTTCTCCTACCTCTGAGTCGTTCTATGTACTCCCTCTTTATTGAGCCCACTCCTGCCATGTCATCATTACCTCTGAGTGGGAAGGCTCCGTCGAAGAACCCTTCATGCTTGCCATGTCCACATTACCTCTGAGCAAGTATGTCGGTCTCCTTTCGACCTATTATCTGTACCCACAACCGGAGTACGACAAGGATAATAGGTCCACAAATGTTCGCTATTGACCACGAATATCTTCCATAAAACCTCCCCTGCCATGTCCTCACTACCTCTGAGCAGGAAGGTTCCACGGTAAAACCCTCATGCTTGCCATGTCCTCATGACCTCTGAGCAAATATGTTGGTTTTCCTTTCACCCTATTATCTGTATCCCGAACCAGGGTACGCCAAGGATAATAGGTCCACAAATATTCTTTTGCTAAGCTTCCTAGCATAAATCCACTACCCCACCATGCCCCGGGAGCCCAGCTGCTCTACGGCATTCCTTTTTTTTTAAGCACCGAGAACATCCATGACCACTTTGCCACGGCTGTTCCGGACATCCTGTCCAAACTTGTTATCCGTACTTAAAACCAAGGTACGCCTAGGATAATAGGTCCATAAATAATCCCCCAGCAAGTCCAAGTCCGCAAATGCCACAAGTACAAAAAAGAGAAGATGAGTTGAAACATACTCATTTATTCGGAATTCTAAGTACTACATCATTTGGGGATCACACCCCTTACAAAAAAAAGAGAGAAAAAGAGAAGCAAAAGAAAACAGACGGCTGATCACTGCTCTGGGGCACATAACGCCCTGAGACGGTCTGTCAGCAAAGCAACCGACCGCTCAAACCTCTGGGAGGCTCGACGCTCTGCCTCGTAGGTCAGCACCGCCTCATCCTCCAGATGAGCGTGAGCCTGCCAGTTATCTTCAAATTTCTTAAAAGCCCGCTCCAGGCTATCGGAAGATCGGGAAACCTTCTCGGCCTCCCGAACGATCGACTCCTGCTCCGCCTGAGCAGCCTCCAGCTCTGACTCTAAGAAGGCCAATTGCCTCTGGAGCCCAAGAATCCGCTCCTTCGTATCAGCAATTCCACGAGAAGCAGACTCTTCCCGAGCACGGCAAGCCTGACTCCTACGACCCAGCTGGTCATACGAAGCGGAGAACTTATCAAGGTCCCCCTGTACAACTGGTCCAGCAGTATCTCGGGCTAGCTTAATCCTATCTCGAGCAGCAATGAGGAAGCCACGCTTCTGCTTAATCGCAGCAGGCAAGCCCGCCTGTCGTATCGCCAGTAGTTGGGTCACAAGCTGATCAGCCTCTGTCAGCTTAGGTTCCAGCAGTGCAGCCAATCCCACCCCGCCAGGAAGGGACTTCAAGGTTGCAATTTGACCCCGAGCGGCTCGACAGGAGCCTATGCGGACAGATAAATCTATGCGGCTGGGACACTTATACGGCATGAACGGGACCATGCTTCTTATTCAAAGTGTTTCAATTTTACAAATTGAAAACTTTGAAGGGGGTCCTGTAGAAGCATAGAAAATATCAGAATAATGGTCCATGCGGCTCCGGATATGAAGCTCATGCGGCTCATATGGGAGCTGTCTTATACAGTTCAAAGGAAGACTCTCCGTCTCATGCGGCTCGAGAGTGTATGCGGTTCAGCAGGAATATGCGGCTCGATCGATGCCACGTGTCCCCTTGTGATCCTTTCCTACAGCTGGCCCTTTGAATAGTGGTTTTATTTAATGCTCTAACATGATTTGACGACTGTGGCGGCTCTGGCATAAAGTGTCATAATGGCTCTGCCATAATGACAGACCCTTCGGAAAAGGAAGAAGATCTCTGACCCGATCCGTCAGAAATCCTAGGTTGCCACGTGGCAAATCTCATACGGCTTAAATAGAGAACAGCTTCATGCGGCTCACTGAGAAGTCATCCTATATGACTAGCAGAAATCAGCCATATGCGGCCCACTGAGAGCTCAGTCCCTGCGGCTCAATACAACGTTAGCTCATGCGGCTCGCAAAGACTATGCATATGCGGCTCATTGAGAGTTCGTTCCCTGCGGTTCGATGAACCATTGTCCTATACGGCTCACAAAGAGTATCTCCCTGCGGTTCAAGTGTTGCCCATCCTATGCGGCTCTGGCAGGACCCACAATCAAAATACGTGGCATCAGATCAATCAACGATTTAACCGAATCTCAACAAATATATTTGACATCATCATCATATTTACTGAGATCAAGGCATATCATTTATCATCAAGCCAACGGGACACGTGGCGAGCAATCGGATATTAGTAGAATCCATTATGGAGATTTAAAGCAGTTAACATTAATTGCTCACAAGATTCGGTGCTATCCTCATTAATGGCCGAGATTCATTGTAATCAGGATCAAGGGTTCAGATAGATTAAAGGAGCGCCGACATTCCAAATAAATGATCATTAGCGAACCCTAATGATCATACCCCACTCTTATAAATAGCCAGCATTATTTCTTTGCACAAGGACCGGCAACAAAAGAATAAAAATATACAGAGTCAGAGAGAGAATACACAGAGAGAGAGAAAGAGAAGCCAGGAGAGCAACAGAGGAGCAAAAAGAGCACTTCTTCGTCAACGCCAACCATCTTTTCGTAAGCCAAGGCTGCATACCGATCATCCAAAGAGTAAGGCAGGGCTGCCGTCGCCTTCCCGAGCCTCTATCGTCACCCCCCAGAATCTAAAATAAACAATTGTACTTAGATTGCTGTACCTAAGTTTTCGTCCCTAGGCTTTCTTTGTACAAGCGAGTTTGTATTGTGAGTCTAAGTTCAGTCCTCCGATAATTGTTCTGTACTTTTACAATTAATGGCAAACAGCAGCAGCAATTGACAACGACTTGAGTACAGTGATGTCCATGAAAGGACTTTCTGCACACCAAGTTTTTGTCTCTTATCTTGTGTTTGTGAAGAATCACGTTGTGCAAGTCACTCGTTTTGTGGGCCCGGGAGTCCTGAGCACATGAGTGTGTTGGCATCCTGCCTGCTCCCTGATGTGGGGGTAGTACGAGTACTTGTCCCTGATCATTGTTGGGAGATTCTTGATAACTATCCCGTTCGTTGGCCGCCGGAGGCTGGACACGGATAGTTTTATACAACTTTCCATCAGGGGCCCGCATAATAGTCAGCGGGATGCCCTGATAGTCAGAAGTTGGGACAGCTGACTGAGCTCGACGAGCCCGCGCTGCCCGAGACTTCTTCCTTCTAGTACCTGAGAGTGCATAGTAGAAAGAGTCTACAGAGACTGGCACATGAGAGCATCTGGGGTCAGGGCCGCCTGAGAGGCAGTCGAAGACTGAGCGTGAGCCGCATGAAGCAGATTGCCTACGGCTGAAATTGTTAGCCACATAGCCCGCCTGCATGCGGATGACATTTATGGCCGCATAAGCGGTCGGCATGCAGCTGGCAGTTTGCATGCGGCTGGGAGCTGTAGTGGCCGCGTGGGCCTCTTCCATGCGGCTGGAAGTCATAGTGGCCGTATGAGCTTCCTCCATGCGGCTGGCGGTTCTGGCCGTATGAGCCTTCTGTCTGCGGCTGGCTTTTGTGGCCGCATGAGTCTTCATGCGGCTGGCGCCCTTCTGTGGCTTCTTCCTGGACCATGTAGAGTCACCCTTTGCCCCTGCAAGTCCAGCATCGTAGTATTTTCCTCTGTCGGACATGGGGACAATAGAGTCCTCTATGGCCTGAAGTGGGGTCGCCTGCGAGACTTCTCCGCCGTCTTGGACAACAGAGAGTACTCCTTCGAGAGCTTGGGGAGGAGCGAATGATTTGGGCCTCCACTCCCTGCGGGCCTTCTTCATGCGGGCTCGCCGCTAGACCGGGGCAGCGCTCCCGTCAGAGAGCATTTCTTCAAACGCCTGTTGGTCGAACCGGGCGACCAGCATCTATTGAGTGGAGCCAAGTTTGGCTGCGTCCGATTGCATCACCAACTCCTCAGCCATGGAGAAGTTAGTCCCCAGTATAGTCGCCATCGTGTTTGCCATTGATTGTAAAAGTACAGAACAGTTTTAAGGAAGGACTGAACTTAGACTCACAATACAAACTCGCTCGTACAAAGAAAGTCTAGGAATAAAAATCTAGGTACAGCAATCTAAGTACGATTGTTTATTTTTGATTCTGGGGGGTGACGGTAGAGGCTCGGGAAAGCGACGGCAGCTCTGCCTTACTCCTTGGACGATCGAATGCAGCTTCGACTCCGGGGAAGAAATGCTCTTGCTCGAATGTGGATCGCTCTGTATCTGGCTCTGTGTGTATATCTCTGTGCTCTTTTTTGTCCAGCCTTCTCTGTCTGCTTGTACAAGGGAATAGCACCTTGCTATTTATAGGCATCATGGATGGAGGTGTATATCCACGTGGAGGATTCTGAGCCCCGGACCATTATGTTGATTGCTATAAATCTGGTTTGTTACGATTACAATATATCTAGGCAATTATGTTGATTGCCATAAATCTAGATTGTAATGATTACATTAAATCTGGATGATTATAATTATTGCAATAAATCTGGCTTGTTTAGGATTTGACCAAAACTGGACGGTTATGTTGATTGCAGCAAATCTGAGTTATTGAGATTTGATCGACTCCTGCCACGTGTCCCTCATTGACTGCAAATAAATATGAATTATTGAGACTCGATCAGCTCCCGCCACGTGTCCCAACTGCTGTGAGCCACATGGAGGACTGTCATGCACTACACCAAAAAAGGCATTTAGGAACAATTTTTATATGTTCCTAATAATTTTAGGAACATATCATAACCGTTCCTAAAAGTGGCGTTGCAATTTTTGAAACGATTATAAAGCGTTCCTAAAGTAAGTTTGGAACATTTATAAGGCGTTCCTAAGTAAGATTTTGGAACACATATAATGCGTTACTAAATTACTTTTGGAACACCATACAAACGTTTCCAAATATCATTTTGTAACGCTTTAGGCCTGTTCCTAAATATAATTTGCAACGCTTTTGCATTGTTCTCATGGCTAGTTTTGAAACGCTTTATTAATGTTTCTATGTATTTTTTTAATTTAATTTTGCTTTCTATTTTTTAGTTTGAACCACAAATCTGATGCTTACTCCATTGAAACAACATAACAAATGTGCAAGATTTTTTTTACACATATCCTGAATTAACATCCAAGAGCTCCATTAAATCAACCAAAGATGTCAACTTAATATAAAACAACTAATAACATTTTCTAAGAGTTAATCTTTATAAAATGTCATCAAAAGTATCTAAATTATAAATAACAAATAATAAATAAAATGAATAACGAAAAATACAATTGTACACTTTTAAAAACAATCTCCAATGTTGTTGTTACTACAAATTGTTGTATAAAAAAACACTCTTAAGTCTGGACTGTGAGAGAAGTCTTCAATCGTGATACCATTCCCCATAGACCGATGCTGCCTCAAATGATTGGTGTCACAGGTTGATGAACCATGCTTTGAACCTTTTTGAAGAGAAAGTCCAGGAGGATCCAAGTCGGTAAACTAAAAAATGTTTGAAACAAATGGCATCAAAAGTCAAGTATCAAGAAATAAATTTCGAAACTTAGATAACTAAGAATACTTTGGATAAGAAACTCCAAATTGGAAGCTAGTAAGAAGACTGATCAGAATAGATAAAGAAGAATATCATGATAAGCCAACATTTAGTAAAAGGTGGCAAAGGAATCCAGAATTTGCATCTAAAATACATAAGAGATACAAAATGATAAACCAAAATTTGCATCGTCCTATTTCTATTTGTTCAGATACATTTTGCCTTCAAAAGATTACCAGTAGACAATTTTATGTATGAAAACATCAATCAATAAGGTAAAAGTAGATGGAGGTTAAAGTCGACTATGATGTAGGTAACATACATGTCAGGTTAAGGTACCAACGGTGTTGTCTTTACTTTCGGCTCAACCACATCCCCAATTGCAAATATTCCTCCTCCATTAATAGTATCCAAGCAGTGAGCAAAAATCCTTCTCACTTTTCCAGAAGAAGCCATCTGTGAAATCATAGAATAAATGGCTTGCCCAAAACCAAGTAGCCCGTCAACTGTACCATTTGAGTCTTGTCCAGTCTGTTGTGCACCACACCTGTGCAACAGTGAGATTAAGATCATATGCAACTCGCAGAAATGCGTATCAAGACTCAAGAGCAATCATGCAAAAAAGTTGAGTCTAATATACTTTCAATTAATCAATCCTGGGGATCCAATCAAACAAGTAGATAAATGTAGAAAATTATTCATACAATTTCATAGAGAAGTTATCATCCACTTGTAGAGAACATCGGCAACGAAAAGCTTGGATTATGATTTAAATCGTAGGAAGATTTTTTTTTTTTTGAAATTTTCACAACTATAGGTAATTCAATTTCCTCTATATAATATAATAACTTGCTCAATCTGAAACTTGTTCAATCTGTACTCACCAATATGTAAATCATACCCTTGAGGAGGGAGTTAACAATATGTAGAATCATAGTGATATTAAGACACAACCAGAGAACATGTGATTAATAGTGAAAGCAAACTCACATATTCAACTATGGATGCAAGCTGATCCAGATGGATAATTTTAGTTATGTATTGGCCCAAAACATGCATGCAAAGATCATATAATCTCTCAATGGCCTTCTCCAGATGGATAATTTTAGAAACACTATCCAAACGGACCCTAAGTTTCTTAGTTTCTGAAACTTTTATTTGCCAAACAGTCAATAAGAGAAGGAGAGACCCAATGGCCTTCATGAATGTTGGTTGAAAGAACTGAAGAACAACAAAATCAGCCTATTGTGATGTATTTAAGGGGGCATTAAGCAATAAAGACAAATATGCACTTCACAGAACTAAAAATTAAAAGGAATGAAGGAGAACCGTATAAGAAATTAAAAAAGGTTAAAATTTTGATCAAACCTACCAACCATTTTAACTCCAAAAAAATGGTTAAACTTGCAAAAGATGGGTATTGCTGTAACTGTATAGCCCCAGCTGTAATCTCTGTGACTGTACAACCTTTTTTTCCAAAAACTCATGAAGTCTAATTAAAGTTTTCCTTGCTTCCGAAACTGAGATTTGATAAGGCCATTAACTGTCATCCCCCTTTTCCTAAGAAAAGTGTTGTAATGTGCAGTAAGCAACGAAAAACTATATAAAAGAAAGGAAGACTGCCCCTCTTGGTTCCTGATGTATACATCTACTATAGCTTTATAATCAAGAACTAACTATTGCATTAAAAACAGTAGGTAATCAAGTTAATAAACAAAAATGACATGGTGGAAAAAACTTTAATAGTGGTAGAATGTCAAATATTGAGGATAGTATGAATGTTAAGCATTCAGGCGGTGGGCAATGAAGTTAATAGACAGAATGAACACAGTAAAAGCACAAAAACTTGAGTATTGAGGATAATCTAGGGATGGATAACAAGTTCAAATATGAACTAAAAAATGAAGCCACAATTATGACAGATGTTACATATAAAAGGGCATAAAAGGACAAGTTAGCATCCTTAAAAAAAGATGCAATCGCCTGAGTGGCTGAGCTTGAGCCGAGTTATTGGTAGAAATGAACCAAAAAATTGGCCAACAATTGGAAATTAAATGATCACAAGGCTACAGAATAGGATGTAGCATGTGCTTGGGTGGTTTTGCTTTTTAATAGCTAGGAAGGACATTTCACCCTTCGTCCATGTCGCTTTACATCGGACACTCCAAAGTATACTAGAACACCCATATAGGTGTTGTGTCCATGTTGTCATTCCCTCAGCATAACATCTCGTATTTATGTCCATTCAACATAGGCTTTAGGGTAATTCTTCGCAAATAACATTATCAGTTAAGCCCTCCAACCAATCAAAATAGCCTGCAAGGATAGCTTTTGCTAAAACTCCAGCAGTTTCTTCAAACTTGATTTTGTCTTGTAATATACAAGAATGACTTCGACTCTTTATTATTCTCAGTAAGATCGCCATACAATTGATCCCTTTGTAAAGAATGCAGCAAAAAGACTCTGACTTTAAGGAGAAGAGGATCCTCGCGCAGGGAAGCAATGAGCAAGCATGAACGGTCTATTTACCAAAAGTACATTTTACAAAGTTGCAAGGACATGTATGCTAGCTGAAGCTTGCTTACTGCCAAAAGATCAAGAAAGTTGGCGGATAGATGATATTATGATAGGTAGCAGGCAACATATTCCCATAGAATGTGCTAAAAATAATGGTACCAAGTCATTGATCGGTTAAATTCAGTCTAAAATATCGATTGTGTAAAACCTTAACAAGGTATTCATCCAGTTCGTTATCTATAGAAAGGCATCCTATGATACAGGACTTCCCTTAGAAACCACCTTATGCATAAGTTTATTCAAATTATTCTGAGTTTAAAAGGATTTGTCTATCCATGAGAACCAAAGCATACTCCCTACCCTCCCTCCCAAACATGCACGGAAAGATCATATAATCTCATCTTCAACAGTAATATCATGAACTGTGGAATGGCACTATTTTTGTGGCTGGATGAAAACAAAAATCTAAAGAGAAGACAAATCATACTACATATACTATACAACCTAAAACATATCAAAGATAAATAACCAACTATTATAGCCAAGAAGGTTAGAATAACTCACGAGACAAATTCCCACTCCCCAATATTAAGCTCGCGCTTAGAGGGCTTCTCATGACACTGCAAGTATTTCATATTTTTAGCAAAATTCAAGAAATTGTACCTGCAAAAATATATTAAGAGAGAGAATAAATTAAAAAGGTAACTTAAACTTAATTATCAAGAAAGGTTAAAAAAGTATGAATATTACATCTCACAAATCCAGTCTTCCTTCTTTTTTTTAACTTCATGGAGCTTACAGGGTGGATGCACAATTTTATAATAAGGAATCTTTTCTAAGAATGAAATAAATATTTCGAACCTAAGTCCTTACCAGTCACTAAATGATGAGAGAACTACACATCCAATTATAAGGCCCCTGTTATTTTCTCTCATGATACTAATGAACTATAATTCCACAATCGATTAGACAACACTACCTAATAACATCATTTGACTCAGTAGTCAGTACTATAAAGCATATTTTGCAGTATCGGCCAATACCGATCCGATACAGTCGATACCAATAAGATTTGACATGTCCCGATCCGATACCGACCGATATTGACCGATACCGACATTGACGGTCTCTTTCCCGATCAATTTGGCAAATGAAAATTGAAAAAAAAGACTAATAAGCAAGAATGTAAAAGCATATTAAAGTTGAAAAATATGTAAATGAAGAAAACT
This sequence comes from Iris pallida, assembly GCA_029216955.1. Classification (NCBI taxonomy): domain Eukaryota; kingdom Viridiplantae; phylum Streptophyta; class Magnoliopsida; order Asparagales; family Iridaceae; genus Iris; species Iris pallida. The sequence continues at coordinate 9,772,160 of JANAVB010016400.1, read as the reverse complement.
TATCTATCGTAGGTAAACCAATCATCAAAGGTGACTATTATTTAATTCACTTTCAAAACAAACCATGATCAATATATCCTACATAGGCTAGCAATGGGTTTCCCAATATCCTACAGTTGTTTCCAAATATAGAATCAGCATGCCGAATGATATATTGATAAAGTAATAATGATGAAGAATTACCTCTATAAATTTTAGTTTGAAGTCGAGACTTACAAACCTTTGAGTGAGTATCTGAGTTCATATTCTTCGCAAAGATACACCAACATCTAGGCGTTATTGGCATTCTTCCAAGCAATTTCAGATCTGGTTATTAGAAAGAAAGGATGCTGGTTACTTCAAGATAGAATTTGTGTAAGGAAAATTCTAAAAAGTCTTTGTAGCAGTAACACTATAAATATTAGCCAATGAGGTTGTTAGGGTATCTCCGAATACGATAAAAAAAAGCAAAGCAAAAAAAAAAAACTCACTGTCGTGTCGGACACGTGCCACATAACAGAATTCTCATGCAACTCAAAACTCTTACAGACATAACTTACACGCCACCTATATATGCCAGTTGACTCAAAACTAATAGCAACAACAAAGACGATGAGAAGAAGCAAATGCTAATAACATAACAAGCCATGGCTAGCTTCTTCTGCTATCAATAGTTACTTGATACAGTGCTACTTCTAAAATAGAATTGTGTAAAATGAGATTGTTGCTGCTGAGATAAGTAACTGACAAAATTTAACAAAGTAAAATGTATCACTAAGTTGTAAGAAGCATCATTTCACTACTCTATTACCATAGAGAAAGTGAACATATAGACATATACCTCCGTCTTCAAGTTGTTAACTTTCTCAACGGCGTCCTCGACGTTTCCCATATCGTTATCTGCTAATCCACAACTAAGGAAGACAAAAAACAAAACAAAACAAACAAAAAAATGCATGAGCTTCAAAACTTTAAAGGATAAGTTGGAAAAAACCGTTGCACCTTAAGCATTTGATATTCTTTGCAAAATTCAGAGATTACATCTAGTAAATGGAAACAAGCATTATAAATTAGACATGATCAAAACCAGTTTTTAAGAAGACAACTTCAACTAATAGGATCAATAAAAGTTTAATCACATTATTTGGGACAAATCCAATCACCCTGCTTCATAGGTATATTGATTTGGGTTCTTGGCATCTGAGTTCCATTCAACTATTTTTGATGACTATATAGATATCTTCCAAGGGGCATGATTTAACCAAGAATAATAAAAATTAATCAAATTTATGAATAAACATTACATAGACTGTATCTCTGACTAAATCAAAACAAATAGATACTCACAACACATGCAAAAACCCTAAATTTTTACCTCCCAAAAGCCTTGGCTTTTCTGGCACATAAACTGATCACCGCACTCACCTTCAAAAGGATGGTTTCCCGTCTACGGAAGAGTTGAAACTTCTCCATGGTGTCGGGGTTCATCAAAACCCTCGATTTATCGTTGTTGACGACCAGCCAGTTCGGTGCCTTCTTTCTCTCGAGGATCTTCATGCCGAAGTCCTTCTTTCCCTTCCTACAAAATCGAAGATCCGAACCAAATCAAATCAAGATCCAATCTTTAGGATTAGGGTTAGGGTTTTCTTACGTATGTGGACACGAACTTTCCCTGATTCTCCATGGGAGGAGGAGGAGAGGAGAATTTAGGAAAATTTTGGAGGGAAGAGAGAGCAGCGGGGGGAGCAACAAAGGATTTTTCCCCTCATGTAGAGAGAATAAAAGAGACTGAGCTGGAACACTTTTGGCATCAATCACGTGCGTGATTGAACATATCCAATTACGTTTATTGACCGTTCCAAAAGACAAAACAAATATTCAACTTTCAGTAAATTAATTTTAGGAACAATTTGATAGTTTGGAATGGTTAACAAATGTTCCAAGGTCTAGGAACGTTTATACACTGTTCTAATGTCCAAAATGTTAAACGTTTCAAATAATTCATTTTGGTGTAGTGATGGTTGGGCCGCATGAGTGTGGCCTCGTGTCAGAACCGCATAAGGGTGGCCTTATCTGAACCGCATGGAAATCCTTTAGTCTGAGCCGCATAAGGGTGGCCTTATCTGAACCGCATGGAAATCCTTTAGTCTGAGCCGCATGAGGGTGGCCTTATCTGAACCGCATAAAAATCCTTTAGTCTGAGCCGCATGAAGGTGGCCCCAGGACCCGAGCCGCATAGGAGTAGCAGCTGCATGGGGGTAGCCCCATGATCCGAGCCGCATGGGAGTAGCAGCCGCATGGGGGTGGCGGCCGCATGAGAGTGACAGCCGCATGAGAGTGGCTGCCGCATGAGGGATGGTAGCCGCATAGGAGCTTTTTAGGGTTGGTGGACTGTGCCAGCTGTAAAGATTTTCTTGTCTTCCCTAGGAGCCTGCCACTATGTCAGGGTCATTATTTCACTTTTATGTCAGGGCTGTCAAACCTTCGTGTCAGAGCCGTCGCTTCGCATCAGGGCATTAAATGAGCCAGCTACATAAAATTAATTACGGACGGTTGGTGAAGGACTTTTTGAACCGCATAAGGCCATGTGGCTCGCTGGGAACTTCTGAGCCGCATGAAACTCTAATGAACTTTTGAGCCGCATGAAAACTCTCCTAGTCTTGAGCCGCATAGGATTTTCTGTTCATTTCCATGCTTCTACACTAAAACAGTTATTTCAAGAACTCTACAAATAGAGTTTCCAATCATTATCGGACATACAGACAGAGATCAAGAACTCTTACAAAATTGCTACTGCGTTCTCTAGAGGCTACAGTCTTCAAGTTTACATAGTCCAAGGGATAAACTGATCGTCTTCTGATCAGATTCCTAAAGTTGTACTTCTCCAGAATTCATTTGTACTTTGTACTCTTTTACAAGTTTGGAATAAACAAATTTTATTTTTGCAAACATACATCTTAATGGAAATCTATTACATCTCGGATTTTCGTTCTAAATATAACATGAAGGTCTATTACATCTTTGGATCTTCTTATTTGTTGATGCCAGTTCCTTGTCGTCTCGACCTGAACCAACGAACCAGACAATGGAATTAACTCTGGTCTTCTCTCTAAGAAATACGTGAGGAGAACCACAGAGTACAGCAGCCCAAAGATGAGCTGCTGTCAATACAACTGGTAGAGAGAAGATGACCCGCCACGGAAAATAAGAACGAGATCACCCTTGAGATACAATTCCTAATTCTGTCTCTCCACCATCCAACTCTCATGTGTATAGGCTCTTCCTACCATCTGAGGAAGACCCTTCTTGAACATGAAGAGTCCTGAGCTGTCTGATTTAAGTGTCAGAATCACATGAGCTGTCTGATATGGGTGTCAGAAGAATGTTCTCCATAGCATCCAGATCACCGATGCCAATTTTTAAAGAAGCTTGCCAACCAAACTTCTGCAAATATGAACAAAGAAAGAAAAGTCAGATCTATCAAAACTGTGTACGCATCAACTGTCATGCCCCAAAACCAGAATACTGGAGAGCGGGGGACAGATACAGCCAGCTACGTATATTGAAGTGAATCCCACCTCGCAATACGGTCACGGCTGTCTAGATGCATGAGGGTTTACTACAAGCCATTAGTCTCTTAGGGTCAAGAACATGCCTAGTGTCTCAATCTCAAGCAAGCAAGTAATTGTAACAAGATGGTAGATCATCAGACATACAAAGTAAGGCGTCCAAATATTACATATTCAGATGATCATGAAGCTAGTCATACAAAATGCCAAGACTGGCAAGAGTTTAAGTCATACATGATCAACCCTAGGATCTGTCAATCATGTTACAGCCATTAGACAGACAGGAATGTAAATTTAATACGAGCTAACACTTGCTCGGCGGCTAAATACCTTAATAGAATAATTTACAATAGAGTGGGAGAGCAAAATAAAACCCACTCATTGCTAGGGTTGCGTCTAGTCTGCACCATCTGGCTGGAAGGCTGGAAGATCCTCGGGTGCTACTCCGAAATCTGGCCATACAAAACCAGCTGGGTCAGACCCCAGAAAGAGCAAGTGCCACAAAGGAGGCTTCACTTAAGAACTAAAACCAACACATTAGCACATGAGAACATAAATGATAATAAAAGACATGAGTTAGAAAAAACAAGGTGATAAACGATAAGATAACTAAGGGACTATTCTGGTAGCCAAGTTACAACCCGTAAACCAAACAAGGACCGGAATTGTAACCCTTCACCTGAGCAGAACTTAGTCTCTAACTAATTATCGATAAGGTAAAGCATAATAGTAATATGCTGAAATAAGCATGTACTGGCCTTGCCTAGGCAAGACTAGACGGGACTCCATCCATCAATCACGGCCAAGCAATAAGTACGGCTTGATACTTTAACTAACTAGGGTTATCACAAGCCTAGTTACTAACAAGATGCATCGAGACGTTCCAACAGCCACAAGTCCTGCAGTCTTAATCTAGGTTATCCGGTCACAAGTTGATAGAGTTGGATTAGGTGACTTAGAGGTGCAACACATGACAGTGTGCTGGAAATGTGCCCTACTCGACGGCAGGCTACAAGTCCAATTAAAGCACCCAGATAACGGGACTGCCTGTAGCTGGAAAATCTCTTCATGAACTACATGATCAATCTAGTCATTATCCTAGTCAGATTCGATATGAATCCCTGACTGTGGTAACCAGGAATTCATGTCCTAGACATGATGTAAGACGAGACATGTAGCTTATACAAGCACAAACACCCACGGTGTCAAAACAAGAGTTACTTAGCAAGTCAAGATAGCCGTCACAACAGCATATCAAGATTATCATGTTAGGTTTACTTATCAAGAGTGCACCACGACGGGCCACTATCATGTCATGTTACTTGTTACTTGTTACTGGCTAAGAGTGCGTCTTAACATGCCATTATCGTGTTCTATCCTTATATTATCATGAATGAGAGAAACTTGTATAAAACAGCTAATAACATATTCTTGAAGCCAAGGAAAAGATCTACCACTTTCATGTTGGGAGTTGGAAGAAATTTTGGCCACAAATCGGCCAAATAGGACATAAAATAGCCAAAAACAGCCAAAATAGGCACTATGCGGCACTCCCATATGCGGCTCGGACACGATGCGGCACTTACATATGCGGCTCGGGCACTATACGACAGTCGTATATGCGGCTCGAGCACTATGTGGCACTTCCATATGCGGCACTATGTGGTACTCCCATATATTGCTCGGGCACTATGCGGCACTCCCATATGCGGCTCGGACACTATACGGTACTCCCATATGCAGCTCGGATACTATACGGCACTATACGGCACTCCCATATACGGTTCGGACACTATACGGCACTATGCGACACTCCCAAATGCAGCTCGGACACTATTTATCGTTCCTGCCAAAATCAGCACAGATGAACATAGAAATGGCCAAAAATACTTTTGGCCATAACTACCTCAAAATAAGTCAAAATCTAACTTTTTAAAGGTCCATTTTGGGTAAAATTAAATTCTCTACAGCATGGAATAATTAAAACTTGAAAATAATGGAGTTTAATAGATCAAAATCCAAAAAAACTGAAAATAATACAAACTTAGATCTACATGAATCCATCCACCAAAATAAAAAATGTCAAGTTCTAAAGTGGCTTAAAATCAAGTAAGGAAGAGAATGGAACAATAAAACTTGAGATCCCTCATGAAGCAAGTTGTACTTGCCCAGGACTTGGTAGGTGGGAGGAGTAAATGAAGAAGATGAAGAAATAAATGAAGAAGTGAATGAAGAGAGAGAGAAGGAGTTGGGTCATATATCAACCCTCTCAATCTCAAACCAAGCCAAGCCAAGCCAAACCAAGTCAAATAAACCAAGTCAAGATTAAACCAAGACTAGGCTAAAGAAAACAAGCCTAACTACGGTCCACCTGATAAATGCCAGAAATCTCGTATACGCATACGAAAATACGTATAAAGGAAAATGGGAGTGACAACTCTACCCAACTTAAAAGAATTTCGTCCTCGGAATTTAATCAAGAGGCTAGTAATGTCGGGTAAAGCTATATTAATCATAAGCAGGCTACGACTAGCAGTCAATTAAGCAATCATTCATGCAAGCAAAGAATTAAAAGCATAAGGCATAAGGAAGACATTATACCTTATGAGTCAAATAGGTGTGGATATCGCGAACGATATCATCTTCACGCTCCCACGTTGACTCATCCAAAGAGTGATGACCCCAAGCAACACGGACTAAACTAATAGTCTTGTTCGTGAGCATCTTCTCTCTTCGGTCCAAAATAGATACGGGCCTTTCCTCATACGAAAGGTTGGTACCAACAACCAATTCCGAATGATCTAGGACATGACTCGGATCTGGAATATACCGTCGCAATTGGGATACATGGAATACGTCATGTACCTCACATAAAGACGGTGGAAGAGTGAGACGATAGGACACGTCACCTACTCGCTCAAGGATATCGAACGGCCCTATGTACCTAGGACTAAGCTTTCCCCGTACGCTGAATCGATGACGCCACGGGTAGGCGAGATCCTAAGGAATACGTGGTCGCCGACTGAAAACTTAAAGGGACGTCGATGAGAATCGGCCAAATGGCGCTGACGATCTTGGGCAATTTGAAGATGATCTCTGACTTGCCTGACCACCTCGGTTTTCTACGTAATCATCTCTAGACCAAGCATCTGCCTCTGTAAAATCCCTATTTTTTTAATTATATTTTTATTATTTGATTAGACTTAAAAAAATAAATTTATACAATTTATGGTTTTATTTATTTTTTTTACAATGACCTTAGCCATTGTTGAATTTTGGAACACGAGACTACCATGAATTTTGGCACAGAAGATGTAGCAGTGTGCCTTGACTAGTGTACTAGCCATGCCGGGGGAAGCCTAGCCATGGTAATGACCAAACTAGGAAAACCACACCAAATTGTGAATTGACTTATTTAAAATATTTTATTTAGATATTATTTTATATATTAATTTTTTTTGATGACCCGGTTGGGCCAAACCAGTCCGAACTAGGTCCGGACCAAATTTAAGTCCATGTAGGCATGTGGTGGGACCAAGATGGCCAAGTAGGAATATTTCATGTGTGTACAAATATTTTTAAATAATTTTGAGACTTGAATATTTATTGACTTTTGGTACAAAATTTATATTTTATTAATAAAATAATATTTTACAAGATGGTATAAATTTTTTGGACCCACACATGGGTGAGCGGTAAAGTTCACCCATTGGGACGATTATTATTATTTTATTGTAATTTAAGTTATTTCATGGAGATTAAAATATGTTCATTCTATTTAGATATTATTATTATTATTATTATTATTATTATTATTATTATTATTATTGAGATTGATTTATTGTAAGATGAATTTATATATATATGTAGATATATTTAAATATATTAAATATTTGGATATGTGACATTTAAAGTGTTATTTGTATTTAAATGATTTTGGATATATATGGTTATATATATAAAAGATTTGATTTGAAATGGAATAAGAAAAGAAAAAGGAAAAGAAAAAGAAAAAGAAAAGAAATATATAAACAACTCCACCCACCCAAGTGGGCGGGCCCCTCCCCCACCCTCTCAATTAACTTGCTGTGTACAGCAGCAAATTCCATTCCCGCGAGCAAGCAAATGGGTCCACACAACTATTTACAAAGTGTATTAGTATTAGGTTTTATCCCATGTTATTATAATTATAACTTTTTCCACAAGCCTCTAAACCCTAAAGTTCCAAAACGAAAGTTGAGGCTGATCATACCCTCTTCGCCTACGAATTCGTTTCACCAGCGACGGGGCTTTGTGCGCGACGAACGGAGCATCGAAAGACAGCCCTTCGTCATCCACGGAGCAGTTTTCCCACTCAAGGTACCCAACTTCCCGATGACGTAACTTTCTGCTCGTAACTTCGATTTTCGATCCGTAAAATGTTCTGGAAAGTAGACTTGACCCTCTTCGAGATCCCCTAGGTGAATTTTGACATGGCCATCCAACTTGCTCGAAAAATCGAGGCAAAGTTGGAGAAAAACCACTTTTCTGAATTATTAAAAACTGTTTTGAAACACCAACTCGTCGGCCACTTTTCTCGCTGTCCATTAAACTTTCGTAAAAACTAATTGAAGACAGTCAAAGACAACCTAACCAAAATTGTAACGCACTTTTTGGATTCACTTTTAATCTAGTATGCAGAAAGTTACACGTTGTTAAAGTTTCACGAAAAACTGTAAATTCTGTTTTCAAAAAGTGGGAAAACACCCGATACGGCGTGTGCCCCGACAAATCGGGCGACGTGGTCGCGCACTATACGCATCGAAAGGCGCATATGGATGTTTTCAACTTGTGGAAACTGACGGAACCCGATTTCGTTGCATGTGCGCGACGAAATCAGTGCGTATCCGTCGAGATACCCCGTATCGACCCTTTGCAAATTAAGTCACAACTTTGTGCACGCTCATCATATCGCGATGAAACTTGTGCCATTGGACTCAAAATATTTTTCTGGTCCTGTGAGCCAAGTTTGGTCCGATTCTGAGACCGTTGATCGGGACGCTATTTTTGGCGGGCCCACAATCCCACTCAACGGACGATTTTGTGCACAGCCCACCGGAATCCAAAATTGGACATACCGTTGGGTTTGTCTCATCAAAACAAATCCGTAGACATGTAGTTTGACGACTTTAGAGATCATAGATATTGGCACGCATTTCGGTGCAAAGCGGGTCCAACGGCGGACATCGTTTTGACCCGAAATTACGATTTTGTCCCTGTTCCAGAATTTAACTTTTGGACAGGCGTTTCCTAGGCATATCTTTTATTCCAAACTCGTTCGTGATGTTTGTTTCAGCATCCGGAGCTTCTTGTGGATTTTGACTTTCGTGTTGACGATTCTGATTGTTGGATTTTGCTGCTTCTCGCACCACCCTCAGGCAAGATACCTTGCCATTATACTGTTTATATTTATTTTGCATTTTATTACATATCACTATTCAGTTATTTCTAGTTCTTACTGTTCTTGATTTACTGTCTGCTCAGTGATATTAGATATACTTTGTTATTATCCTTTGACTGCATATGGACGAGTTAAGAGACTACCGTCTGTAGTGTATCGCATATACCTTGACACAGTTGTACCACGAGGATGTGTGAGATGAGTACATATAGAGGTTCTTGTGTGTGGGCTGATCCCCCATACGCATGCGATAGGGCTAACTGCTAATAGAGGCATGTTAGGAGACTTAGCAGTTAGTAGAGGTATATGAGATATGGATGTGACTCTGTTAGACATTGGGTGGAAAGAACAGTTCCTTAATGTATGGGCCAAGTATGCACTTCCCTATTGCCGATTATCTCCGCCGCGGAAGATACGGTCCTGGATTCCGATACTGATTTACTGCTGGCCTCTGACATTCGATGAATGTTATGCTTTGAGGTCCCTGGTATCCTGATGGGCCATACCTGAGATTACTGCTACTGAGCCAGAGTGCCCATGCGTTGGAGGTTTGTTCTTAACTGCATAAATACTGTAGTACGGTTAGATTACCTTATTGTCGTCTTGTCACTTATTTCGGTTGTGACATATTATATATTCAGTTTATTATGGCATGTTCTTTATGTATCTTGTTACGTCCCTCTGAGGACCTGGTTATCTCTCCAGGTGTGTGCTTCTATGATATTTGCAGGTGTCCCCGCCGAGGCCATGATCTTCTCCATCCTTTCGAAGGGGATTGCACTAGGCTCGTCTTGTTATTTCATCTATTCCTTCTTGTATATTTTATTCGAGATAGTTGGTAGTGGACTTTGTCTCCGTCCAACGATTGTATACATAACAAATTCAAAGTTGCTTTTATATCATTTATTTATCTAGTGGATGAGATTTAGTTATTGTGGTTCTACTGTATTTTACAGCTTATGTTTACATACGAGTTTCCATATATTGGAGTATACTTCGTATGTATGCAGCTGGCATGGATATGTACCTAGTCCTAAGTATTTTGGGACTGGGGCGTTACATGTTTTTGTGGTGGCCCATACAGGTCGAGTTTTTCACCTCGGTTACGTAATTGTACCGATGTGAGCCTGCAACATAGGATTAGAATCTAGGAATCTCATCCATACAGTTTGACCTCTTTCCTTGGCTTCAAATTTCAAACTCTCGTCCGACTTCCTTGAATTGCATCTTGCTTGATTCCTTTCTACCGTTGATTCTTATTTTCGTGCTTAGTGTCAACCAGGAAGATGACTACATTAGTATATGCTCATATGTCACACATATGGCTAGAGTGGTTATATTGGCAATTGGAATACATTCAAAACTCTAATTGAGTAAAAAGACTTTTTAGTGTGATTTAATGATTAGTAATTTGTAAAGTAGGATACTACCAAGGAAGGTTTTCATCTTGAGATTTCTAAATAGTAAACACCATAGGATTGATACTGCAAGAAGGAAATATATATATATATATATATATATATATATATATATATATATATATATATATATATATATATATATATATATATATATATATATATATATATATATATATTATATATATATATTTTATATATAAAATATATATATATTTTATATATAAAATATATATATATAAAATATATATATATATATATATATATATTATATATATATATATTTTATATATAAAATATATATATATAAAATATATATATCAGAAATATATATATATATATATATATATATATATATATATATATATATAGCTAGAATCTTTACACCATTGATTTAAGAAATTGATTGGATTTTTTTTTGAGTTTTGATATTTATGAATTATGGGGTTATAGCTATACATCTTTGAACAAATATAAAATTGATTTGCTTTTCGAGTTGTGATATTTATAATTTTTGGGTGATAGATATACATCTTTGAACAAATATAAAATTTATTTGATTTCGAGTTTTGATGTTTATGATTTATTGGAGTATGGTTATACACCTTTGAACGGTTATAAATTTGGTTTAAAAATGATCTTAGCTTTTAAAAATGGTCGTAGGAATTATTTAAATTGAGTTGTACAACTTGTGATTTTCGTGTTTAGTAAATTTTGAATTTCAAGTGGAAGTAATGACGGTGAATTTTGGTTTAAAATATTTGAAAGTTATGAAAACGATTTTTGAGAAATTTTTATTTTAAATGGTGTCCTATGATTGAGGATTTACAAATCTATTTAGATTTTTGGTAAAAAAAAAAGATTTTGACTGATAAGATTATTTGAAAATTTAGTTTAATGAGGGATTGCTAATATTAAAATTTTTGGGGAGAATTTTGAAGGATGTGATGGAAAATTATTTTTGATTGATTAAAGGAAGTTACCATTTAAAAGTTGTGATTTTGTTGGAATAACTTAGCATGAATAGAAGTTAAAATTTATGAGAGCATTGAGCTTAATTTTTGAGATTGTTTTTGATATGCTAAGAGTTTATTATGAGTTATTTGAAAATTTTAGAGTGTTAAATTTTTGATTGATTGTGAAATTTTTATGGATTCGTAAATTTTGAACTCTTGAGTTAAATAGTTGAATTTAAACGTTAATTTTGGAAAAGGTTAGTAGTAACGTGATAAAAAAATTACTTTAAGATTATGAGAGTGATTAAAATTTTTATGATAAATTTGAACGGCTTTGAGTGAATACAAATTTTGGAGGTTTATTTCTGAAAGTTTATTTTTGAAACTTTTTGGAGGAAACTCGAGTTGAAATTTTAATGGTAGGCCATCAGGATTGCTCTAATAAGATGTACTCCACACTAATTGCCATATCATCCATGACCATGATAGTTGTATATACGCAAGTGCTGTTAGTCACCTACCAAGCTATGTGATTGTATTTCCACCTTGACTTACTCGACCTTCCTTCAATTCTAGATCTTTTAATTGCGACCTCCTAACCCATTTGCCATTTGAATAATGATTTAATGGTTCCTTAACTGCATTTATCTAGGAGACTATCTTCTCTCCGAAATTGTGTTCCTAAATTATTTTTACTGGATTCCTTAATTAATTTTATTACATGCTTTAACTTGATCTTCTTTATTTTGGGCCTTAATTATCACCTCGTGAACTTCCACTTTCTATTTTTGATCTTCTGGCGTCCCTTACCGTGACTTGAATATTTGGAGCACAACACTAGACTTTTTCTTCCAACAAACTTCATATGTTAGACTTAGACGAGCCCACCTTAATGTAGATATATCATGTCCCACTAAAATACGTCTCCTTGTGTACTATTTTCATGATATGACCTTCTGATCAAAATGGCTAAACTATAACCTTTACCATGATACCGATATATTTTGACCACGGACAGGGATTCCATCTCGACTCAATTCTTTCGACCAATAGGTGATTTTTGTTCTACTTAATTCCGTAAATGCTCAAATTATGCTTTATCTTGGTTGCTTGACCCATTGTCCCCTGATACTATTAGTTTAACTCTTGTAAGTTGGGTAGAATACCTCACCAACTAACAAACCTTTTTTCTTGTGAACCACATTGGTAAGTTCACTTAGACTATAAATTCAGAGGACCCAACCTTATCTAGTCTACCAAGCCATAAATGAAGAAACACTAGGACAACTGTATAGGCCCACACTTCGGACGAGCCTTGATTTTAAAAGATTTTGGATTATTTGAAATTTTCTTCATCAGTACCTCCCTTGCACATATTTTGACTACCTCGTGCTGCTAATATAGCTTCAGTTTTGCAAGCTTATTTCGTTATCAAGCTTGATCATGACATATTTTATTGGGTGCACCCACTAACATATTGTCTAATCAGAACCGGTGCATGATGGTCTGATCAACCTATTGCACTTTGGTTCGCTTTTCATAACTTATTCTATGCGGATGGAGACATAGTTAAACTTGCCTTAGAGTCTCATCTGCGACCGCCTTGACAATTCTCTTTTGAATTATTTTTGCCGCCTATGAACCCCGCAATTCGTACTCAATATATAACACCGTCTTTGAAACCTTTGTTGTTCTTGTCTTTTACTTAATTTGGAAAGACGAGGCACTGTACTTGCTAAGATAGACTCAAGGTATCATCTTTGGTTGCCCAATCGGTTAATTATACACAAATGTAGATAGCCACCGACCGACTCATGTGGCTATATTCTCGCCTTTAACTACTCCTCATTTCTCAACCCTAGAATTATTATCGTGTCCTTCCAATTGTTCTTGAGCACTCAAGAATGATTCTAATCATTCACTTAAATCAAACTTTCAATCGAGGCGATTAGCCTCCAATTTCTCTCTAGGAACCACATCTCCCAAATGTCTAAATTATTCTCTTGATCTACTCAATTCCTTATTACTCTCCAAATTGGATATTCAAAATTTTGTTACCTTCACTAGCAATCCTTATGTGAACTCCATAACCATGATATATTTTTGTATATATCGACCCCACAATTTTCTATTGCATGGTGGTGTTGAACGCCGTTTTATCGCCTCCTCCAAAATTTAATTACATTTTAGTATTGACGAACTCTTCCTATCCCTCAACCCTATCTACCCTATTAATCCTAAATTTCGAGGACGAAATTCTTGTAAGTTGGGTAGGATGTAAAACCCCTATTTTTTTAATTATATTTTTATTATTTGATTAGACTTAAAAAAATAAATTTATACAATTTATGGTTTTATTTATTTTTTTTACAATGACCTTAGCCATTGTTGAATTTTGGAACACGAGACTACCATGAATTTTGGCACGGAAGATGTAGCAGTGTGCCTTGACTAGTGTACTAGCCATGCCGGGGGAAGCCTAGCCATGGTAATGACCAAACTAGGAAAACTAGACTAAATTGTGAATTGACTTATTTAAAATATTTTATTTAGATATTATTTTATATATTGATTTTTTTGATGACCCGGTTGAGCCAAACCAGTCCGAACTGGGTTCGGACAAAATTTAAGCCTATGTAGGCATGTGGTGGGACCAAGATGGCCACATAGGAATATTTCATGTGTGTACAAATATTTTTAAATAATTTTGGGACTTGTTGAATATTTATTGACTTTTGGTACAAAATTTATATTTTATTAATAAAATAATAATTTACAAGATGGTATAAATTTTCTGGACCCACACATGGGTGAGCGGTAAAGTTCACCCATTGGGACGATTATTATTATTTTATTATAATTTAAGTTATTTCATGGAGATTAAAATATGTTCATTCTATTTAGATATTATTATTATTATTATTATTATTATTATTATTATTATTATTATTATTATTATTATTGAGATTGATTTATTGTAAGATGAATTTATATATATATATATATATATATATATATATATATATTTAAATATATTAAATATTTGGATATGTGACATTTAAAGTGTTATCTGTATTTAAATGATTTTGGATATATATGGTTATATATATAAAAGATTTGATTTGAAATGGAATAAGAAAAGAAAAAGGAAAAGAAAAAGAAAAAGAAAAGAAATATATAAACAACTCCACCCACCCAAGTGGGCGGGCCCCTCCCCCACCCTCTCAATTAACTTGCTGCGTACAGCAGCAAATTCCATTCCCGCGAGCAAGCAAATGGGTCCACACAACTATTTACAAAGTGTATTAGTATTAGGTTTTGTCCCAAGTTATTATAATTATAACTTTTTCCACAAGCCTCTAAACCCTAAACTTCCAAAACGAAAGTTGAGGCTGATCATACCCTCTTCGCCTACGAATTCGTTTCACCAGCGACGGGGCTTTGTGCGCGACGAACGGAGCATCGAAAGACAGCCCTTCGTCATCCACGGAGCAGTTTTCCCACTCAAGGTACCCTACTTCCCGATGACGTAACTTTCTGCTCGTAACTCCGATTTTCGATCCGTAAATTGTTATGGAAAGTAGACTTGACCCTCTTCGAGATCCCCTAGATTTTGACATGGCCATCCAACTTGCTCGAAAAATCAAGGCAAAGTTGGAGAAAAACCACTTTTCTGAATTATTAAAAACTGTTTTGAAACACCAACTTGTCGGCCACTTTTCTCGCTGTCCATTAAACTTTCGTAAAAACTAATTGAAGGCAATCAAAGACAACCTAACCAAGATTGAACGCACTTTTTGGATTCACTTTTCATCTAGTATGTAGAAAGTTACACGTTGTTAAAGTTTCACGAAAAACTGTAAATTCTGTTTTCAAAAAGTGGGGAAAACACCCGATACGGCGTGTGCCCCGACAAACCGGGTGACGTGGTCGCGCACTATACGCATCGAAAGGCGCGTATGGATGTTGTCAACATATAAAAACTGATGGAACCCGATTTTGTTGCATGTGCGCGACGAAATCAGTGCGTATCCGTCGAGATACCCCGTATCGACCATTTGCAAATTAAGTCACAACTTTGTGCACGCTCATCATATCGCGATGAAACTTGCGCCATTGGACTCAAAATATTTTTTTGGTCCTGTGCGCCAAGTTTGGTCCGATTCTGAGATCGTTGATCGGGACGCAATTTTTGGCGGGCCCACAATCCCACTCAACGGGCGATTTTGTGCACAGTCCACCGGAATCCAAAATTGGACATACCGTTGGGTTCATCTCATCAAAACAAATTCGTAGACATGTAGTTTAATGACTTTAGAGACCGTAGATATTGGCACACATTTCGGTGCAAAGCGGGTCCAACGACAGACATCGTTTTAACCCGAAATTACGATTTTGCCCCTGTTCCAGAATTTAACTTTTGGACAGGCGTTTCCTAGGCATATTTTTTATTCCAAACTCGTTCGTGATGTTTGTTTCAGCATCCGGAGCTTTTTGTGAATTTTGACTTTCGTGTTGACGATTCTGATTGTTGGATTTTGCTACTTCTCGTACCACCCTCAGACAAGATACCTTGCCATTATACTGTTTATATTTAGTTTGCATTTTATTACATATCACTGTTCAGTTATTTCCAGTTCTTACTGTTCTTGATTTACTGTCTGCTCAGTGATATTAGATATACTTTGTTATTATCCTTTGACTGCATATGGACTTAGAGTTAAGAGACTACCGTCTGTAGTGTATCGCATATACCTTGACACAGTTGTACCACGAGGATGTGTGAGATGAGTACATATAGAGGTTCTTGTGTGTGGGCTGATCCCCCATACTCATGCGATAGGGCTAACTGCTAATAGAGGCATGTTAGGAGACTTAGCAGTTAGTAGAGGTATATGAGACATGGATGTGACTCTGTTAGACATTGGGTGGGAAGAACAGTTCCTTAATGTATGGGCCAAGTATGCACTTCCCTATTGCCGGTTATCTTCGCGGGAGATACGGTCCTGGATCCTGATACTGATTTACTGCTGGCCTCTGACATTCGATGAATGTTATGCTTTGAGGTCCCTGGTATCCTGATGGGCCATACCTGAGATTACTGCTACTGAGCCAGAGTGCCCATGCGTTGGAGGTTTGTTCTTAACTGCATAAACACTGTAGTACGGTTAGATTACCTTATTGTCGTCTTGTCACTTATTTCGGTTGTGACATATTATATATTCAGTTTATTATGGCATATTCTTTATGTATCTTGTTACGTCCCTCTGAGGACCTGGTTATCTCTCCAGGTGTGTACTTCTGTGATATTTGCAGGTGTCTCCGCCGAGGCCGTGATCTTCTCCATCCTTTCGAAGGGGATTGTACTAGGCTCGTCTTGTTATTTCATCTATTCCTTCTTGTACATTTTATTCAAGATAGTTGGTAGTGGACTTTGTCTCCGCCCAACGATTGTATACATAACAAATTCAAAGTTGCTTTTATATCATTTATTTATCTAGTGGATGAGATTTAGTTATTGTGGTTCTACTGTATTTTACAGCTTATGTTTACATACGAGTTTCCATATATTGGAGTATAATTCGTATGTATGCAGCTGGCATGGATATGTACCTAGTCCTAAGTATTTTAGGACTGGGGCGTTACAGCCTCTCACCTACATCATCCCACGCTAATGGGGATCTGCACTTCCTACCATACAGTGCTTCAAAGGGTGTCATCTGGATACTAGCCAGGAAACTATTGTTATAGGAGAACTCTACGAGATGCAGGTGATCTTTCCACGAACCACCGAAGTCGAGTGTACATGACCGCAACATATCTTCAAGAGTCTGGATCGTGCGTTATGACTGACCATCTGTCTGCGGATGATAAGCTGAACTAAACTTGAGACGAGTCCCCAAGCTCTCTTGAAGACTCCGCCATAAGTGCGATATGAATCTTGAATCTCTGTCTGATACGATACTAACTGGCACTCCATGCAATCTGACAATCTGCCTGAGGTACATCTCTGCTAGCTGATCCGTCGACTGACCAATTCTGAAGGGAAAAAAAATAAGCTACCTTCGTGAGACGATCAACTATAACCCAGATAGCATCTCTTCCAGTTGGGGATTTTGGTAACCCAGTTACAAAATCCATGGTAATGTGCTCCTATTTACATTCTGGAATCGGTAAAGGTTGAAGAAGTCCAGCTGGTCTCTGATGTTCAGCCTTAACTTGTTGACAAACTAAACAACGAGAGACAAACCGAGCTATCTCCCTTTTCATGCCATTCTACCAGAAATACTGACGGATGTCTCGGTACATCTTCGTACCACCGGGATGAATTGAATACTGAGAACTGTGAGCCTCTGTCATGATCTCATGTCTGATATCACCACTGGGTACAAAAAGATGCCTTCCATGTCGGAGAGTACCATCTTCGTGAATACATAACTCTGGTCTTCGTCCTGCTTCACACTCCGCTCTGAGCCGCTGAAGCTTAGAATCTGTTGAGTGCGCCATCTTGATCCTCTCAACTATGCTGGACTGAACTTGCATGCTGGCCATCAATGCCACATTGGTAGGAAGAACTACTTCAATACCCATCTTCTGAAGATCGGCTAACAATTCTGGCTGTGTTGTTAGGAAATAAACTCCAGCTCTCCTGCTTAATGCATCTACTACTACGTTGGCCTTCCCAGGATGATACTGCAAGTTGATGTCATAATTGACAAGTAGCTCTAGCCATCTTCTCTGACGCATGTTAAGATCCTTCTAAGTAAACACATACTTCAGACTCTTGTGGTCGGTGAAAATCTCCACCCGATCTCCTTATAAATAATGCCTCCAAAGTTTTAATGTAAAAACTACTGCTGCTAATTCCAAGTCATGGGTAGGATAATTCCTCTCATGGTCATGAAGCTGACATGACGCATAAGCAACTACCTTACCATGCTGCATCAAGACACATCCCAATCCTCTGCCAGAAGCATCACAATAAACTGAAAATCCTCCAGTCCCATCTGGAAGCGTGAGAACGGGGGCCGTCATCAATCTTCGCTTCAACTTCTCAAATGAACTATGACACTCTGCTGTCCAAGCAAACTGTACATCCTTGCGGGTCAACTGCGTCAGTGGTGCTGAAATCCGAGCGAAGTCTGAGACAAACCGCCGGTAATAGCCAGCCAATCCTAGGAAACTCTGAACTTCTACGATGGTACTGGAAACAGGCCATGACTCTATAGCCACTATCTTCTGGGGGTCCACTTTCACTCCTCCTCTGGTGATGATATGACCCAAGTACGAGATACGATCAAGCCAAAACTCGCACTTACTAAACTTCGCGTACAACTGGTGCTCTCTGAGAATCTGAAGAACTACATGAAGATGCTGCTCATGATCTGCCTCATTCTTGCTATAGACTAAGATGTCGTCTATAAACACTATCACGAACTGGTCCAAATAGGGCATGAAGATACGATTCATGAGGTCCATGAATACGGCTGGCACATTGGTCGCTCCAAATGGCATAACAAGGAACTCCCAATACCCATATCTGGATCTGAATATTGTCTTCGGGACGTCTTGCTCTCTAACTCTGATCTGATGGTATCCTGACTGCAAGTCAATCTTCGAGAATACTGCCGCTCCTCTGAGTTGATCAAATAAATCATCTATCCTTGGTAGAGGATATCTGTTCTTGACTGTTACAGAGTTCAAGGTACGATAATCAACACATAATCTTGATGTACCATCCTTCTTTTTCACAAGAAGTATCGGGGCTCCCCAAGGTGATCCACTAGCACGAATGGATCCCTTGGTTCTTAGTTCTTCAATCATCTTGTACAAAATCTCTAACTCTGAACGTGCCATCCTGTAGACTCCTCCTAACAATAGTGCCGTCCCTGGAAGCAAATCAATGGTGAACTCTATCTCTCTCTCTGGGGGCATACCTGGAAGCTCTTCGGGGAACACGTCTGGGAACTCTTCTACGACTCTGGAAAACTGAACTGCCACTGCTACTGCCATCCGTAATACAGGTGGAGAAGGTTCTACTTCGCCTCTGAAAAATGAAAACTCTGCCTCACCGAGAATACCATAAATAATCCTGCTAATATGGCAGTCTATTCTTGCGTATTGCTCCTACAACCAATCCATTCCTAGGACCACATCATAATCGGCCATCGGGAATTCTATCAACCTAGCGGGAAACTCTCTACCGCTAACTACGATTCGACATGAGGAAAATACTCTATCTACTCCCACAAGATCGTCACCAGTAAGTATATTAAGCCTTACTGATAATGACTCGGGTTCCAGTCCTATTCGTGTAGCGAATCGTGCAGACATAAAAGAATGCGATACACCCGAATCAAATAATACTGATGCTGGAAAAGAGTTGTCGAGAATGGTACCTGCCACCACCTCACCTGAAGCTAACTCTTCCTCCACGGTCAAAGCCATAGCCTGACCTTGCCCTCTTGGTGCTGGTCCCCTCTGCTGGTGACCTCTCTGCTGGTTCTGAATCTGAACTTGGGCATACTGCTGAGCCTGAGGCGGCAATAGCCTCGGAGGATGATACTGCTGCTGCACTGGTGTTGTACCCCTAATCGATGGACTGGTTAGGTTTGATGACGACGAACTTGCTCTATTCGGACAGGACCCTATCTTGCGATCTGGTGCCTCACAAGCCAAATACAATCTCTGTGCTCTGCGACACTCTGATACTACATGTCCTGGCTTCCCATAATGAGTGCAGCCCATTGCGGAAGACTGTTTCTGCTTCTGTTGCTGAGGATACGCCGGCGTCGAGTGCTGAACCGACGAAACTGTGGTCGCCCGTCTTGGAGCTCCAATAGTCAAAGCCCTAGCTGCCGGAGCTGGTGCTGAAGACTGGAACATCTGTCCATGAGACCTCTTCCGTCCTCCGCTTCTATCTACAATTCTCTGTGAAGTATACTCATGCCTCTTCGCAGCTTGCAAGATGGCATCAAATGTCTGGTGCTCAAACTGCTCCACTGATGTGATAATCTCTAGTTGGAGCCCCTGCTGGAATCGCTGGGCTCGATCCAATTCGGTTGCCACCAAGGTAGAAGCTAACCGACTGAGTCTAGAAAATTCGGCCGTATATCCATCGACCGTCCTGCCCATCTGCTTAAGATTAGTGAATCTCGTCTACAGATCATACTGAGCTACTGCGTCGAAGTACTTGGTCTGGAACTAGTTGCTGAACACCGTCCATGAGACAGGCGTCGGTAATCCAACTGCTAGCATCGCCCACCAGCTGTGGGCTAAGTCTAATAACTGTAGGCGCACAACGGCCACCTTCTCATTCTCAGGAATCCTAGCTGCTTCCAGGATAACCTCTATGTCCTGAAGCCATGTATCAGCAGCAATAGCATCTTCAGTGCCGTCAAAGAAAGGAGGGTTCAGACGCTTAAAGTTGTTGGCCGTATTGTTCCCTTGGTAACCAACTCTGTCCATGGTATCTTGTACTGTCTGGTGCAGGGCATCGCCCTGACGGTTTTGAGATGCAAGCAATTTCCTGATGAGACCCACCAGGGTTCCATTGTCAGGCTCTGTAGGCTGGACTGGCTGAACTGGGGGCTTTGGATCCTCGGAATGCATAACTCAGGAGGTCGCTCCAGAGTGCTGGGCTTGGTCTCCAGGTTGATGCTGGTCCACTGGCGGTGCTCCGCCTTGCTGATCGGCAGGACCAGGAACAATGCCGCTGAAGAAACGACATGGGGAACAATAAGGAAGGACCATGATAAATCGAGGATATAAACATGTGATCAGGTCAAGATTTCAGAAGGATTAGAAGAAACGAGTAGAGATCAAGGGCGAGTGCTGATTGAGACATCTATTCAGTGAAACCCTCACACATCTTGATTTACAAGACCTGCATGGGCCACCACTTAAACCGTGTCATGCCCCAGAACCAGAATACTGGAGAACGGGGGACAGACACAGCCAGCTACGTACATTGAAATGAATCCCACCTTGTAATACGGTCACGGCTGTCTAGATACATGAGGGTTTACTACAAGCCATTAGTCTCTTAGGGTCAAGAACAAGCCTAGTGTCTCAATTTTAAGCAAGCAAGTAAATGTAATAAGATGGTAGATCATCAGACATACAAAGTAAGGCATCCCAAATATTACATATTCAGATGATCGAAGACTATCAAGAGTTTAAGTCATACATGATCAATCCTAGGATCTGTCAATCATGTTACAGCCTTTAGGCAGACAGGAATATAAATTTAACATGAGCTAACACTTGCTCGGTGGCTAAACGCCTCAAAAGAATAATTTATAATAGAGTGTGAGAGCAAAATAAAACCCACTCGTTGCCAGGGTTGTGTCTAGTGTGCACCATCTGGCTGGAAGGCTGGAAGATCCTCGGGTGCTACTCCGAAATCTGGCCATACAAAACCAGCTGGGTCAAACCCTAGAAAGAGCAAGTGCCACAAAGGAGGCTTCACTTAAGAACTAAAACCAACACATTAGCACATGAGAACATAAATGATAATGAAAGACATGAGTTAGAAAAAACAAGGTGATAAACGATAAGACAACTAAGGGACTATTCTGGTAGCCAAGTTACAACCCGTAAACCAAACAAGGACCGAGATTGTAACCCTTCACCTGAACAGAACTTAGTCTCTAACCAATTATCGATAAGGTAAAGCATAATAGTAATGTGCTGAAATAACCATGTACTGGCCTTGCCTAGGCAAGACTAGACGAGTCTCCATCCATCAATCACGGCCAAGCAATAAGTACGGCTTGATACTTTAACTAACTAGGGTTATCACAAGCCTAGTTACTAACAAGATGCATCGAGACATTCCAACAGCCATAAGCCCTGCAGTCTTAATCCAGGTTATCCGGTCACAAGTTGAGAGAGTTAGACTAGGTGACTTAGAGGTGCAACACATGACAGGGTGCTGGAAATGTGTCCTACTCGACGGCAGGCTACAAGTCCAATTAAAGCGTCCAGATAACGGGACTGCCTGTAGCTGGGAAATCTCTTCATGAACTACATGATCAATCTAGTCATTATCCTAGTCAGATTCGATATGAATCCCTGAACGTGGTAACCAAGAATTTATGTCCTAGACATGATGCAAGACGAGACATGTAGCTTATACAAAGTACAAACACCCACGGTGTCAAGACAAGAGTTACGTAGCAAGTCAAGATAGCCGTCACAACAGCATATCAAGATTATCATGTTAGGTTTACTTATCAAGAGTGCGCTACGACGGGCCACTATCATGTCATGTTACTTGTGACTTGTTACTGGCTAAGAGTGTGTCTTAGCAGGCCATTATCGTATTCTATCCTTACATTATTATGAATGAGAGAAACTTGCATAAAATAGCTAATAACATATTCTTGAAGCCAAGGAAAAGATCTACCACTTTCATGTTAGGAGTTGGAAGAAATTTTGGCCACAAATCGGCCACATAGGACATAAAATAGCCAAAAACAGCCAAAATAGGCACTATGCGGCACTATTCAGCACTATGTTGCACTCCTATATGCGGTTTGGACACTATGCGGTACTATACGGCACTCCTATATGCGGCTCAGATACTATACGACATTATGCGGTACTATGCGGCACTCCCATATGCGGCTCGAATACTATACGGCACTATAGGACACTATGCAGCACTCTCATATGCAGCTCGGACACTATGCGGCACTATGCGGCACTCCTATATGCGGTTCGGACACTATGCGGCACTATACGGCACTCCTATATGCTACTCGGGAACTATACGGTACTATGCGATACTCCCATATGTGGCTCGGGCACTATGCGGCACTCTCATATGCGGCTCGGGCACTATGCGGTACTATGCATCACTTCCATATGCAGCTCGGACACTATGCGGCACTCCTATATACGGCTCGGGCACTATGCAACACTATGCAGCACTCCCATATGCGGCTCGGGCACTATGCGGCACTTCCATATGCGGTACTATGCGGCACTATACTGCACTATATGGCACTCCCATATACGGCTCGGACACTATTCATCGTTCCTGCCAAAATCAGCACAGATGAACATAAAATGACCAAAATGTTTTTGGCCATAACTACCTCAAAACAAGTCGAAATCTAACTTTTTAAAGGTCCATTTTGGGTAAAATTAAATTCTCTACAGCATGGAACAATCAAAACTTGAAAATAATAGAGTTTAATAGATCAAAAACCAAAAAACTGAAAATAATACAACTTAGATCTACATGAATCTATCCACCAAAATAAAAAAATGTCAAGTTCTAAAGGGCTTAAAATTAAGTAAGGAAGAGAATGGAACAATAAAACTTGAGATCCCTCATGAAGCAAGTTGCACTTGCCTAGGACTTGGTAGGTGGGAGGAGTAAATAAAGAAGATGAAGAAATAAATGAAGAAGTGAATGAAGAGAGAGAGAAGGAGTTGGGTTATATATCAACCCTCTCCATCTCAAACCAAGCCAAGTCAAACAAAGTCAAATAAACCAAGTCAAGATTAAACCAAGACTAGGCGAAGCAAAACAAGTCTAACTACGGTCCACCTGATAAATGCCAGAAATCTCGTATACGCATACGAAAATACGTATAACGGGAAACAGAAGTAATAGCAACAGAGTGCACCAACTAATAGGCACATATCAGCAATGTGCGCCAATTCTCAGAAGCTCAGACGCATCAACAATGTGCGCCTATTCTCAGAAACACAGACGCATCTCAACAGTATGTGCTGATAAACAGGCGCATGTCAAAATAGCATACTGATCAACGGGCACATGTCACCGGTGCGTGCCTTTGATTAAAGCTAAGCACTGGACCATAGTGCGCGTCTATTTATCAGAAATAGTTAGCGCATATCAATGAAGTCTACAACATACAGATCCGTATTTATCTTCAAAAGTGGCGCAAAAGAGAAAAATATTCATTCTATTGATCCTTTGTTGAGACTTACCAATTTCTGAAGGCATAGTAGCATCAGGACGAAGTGGCACAAGTGAACTTACAAATAGTAAAACCTTGTGTGAAATCATTTGTTTTGAGAAAGTATGAATGGCTCTTTCGTTTCTGGATGTCCTTTTAAAAGGGTTAAAGATGAAACATGCGTGTCATTCTAGGAGCTTATTTTGGAAAAGAACTAAACAATAGGTGATGGAACCATGTGATGACTGCCATGTGTCCCTCAATAAAATAGTAAGCGTATGAATCAGCTGAAGGAACGCATCTACGTGCACTATTTGAAATCACAGCCACACAATGTATCAGAAATTTTAGATTTCATAAAAGTTGGGTGGACCCCTACAGACAAGGACATAAAAAAAAAGAATAAAAGTTGTTATACAAAAACATTATTCCTTTTACTTGTCTTCATCGGCCTGACGAAGAGCGGCGTCCAGTTCTTACATGTTACGAATTCCCGAAAGACGCATTAGATTGAGGAATCCCTCCGAATCACCGTGCTCTTCAAAGGATGGCCCACCACTCGAGCGATTAAAGACGGTTGGGGTTAACCCAAAGCAGTCTAGAAAGTTTGTCGCCCTCAGTACCGGGTCAGCCTCCAGCAAATAAGTCGAAGGCTTGATGTCGGGTTTCGCTTCAGGAGACTTGATGTTGGTGACAGCATTGGCCTCTGTTTCCTTCTTAGACGCCATCGAAATTACAGAAGTGAAGAATAAAGTATGAAATCAGCCCCTACATATATATCACTAAATTTACTCTTCATATTTCTCATAGGAAACTGAAAAAATCATCAATGAAACTTGGGAAGACGAAGAGAAGATTGAGTATTTTCGAGAAAAAAATTTAATTGAGATGACTGTGGTTGACTGGCACAACTTGACTCAGTCAAAACTTTTATAAATTTAAAGTATTTCAAAACTTTCAAATGGTTTTTAAGTTTTGAAAACTTTGGAGGGGGTCTTGTAGGGCCTAAAAATTAATTTGCGCCATGAATCTACTACCCAGTAATCAAGTTGTGCCCCAAAAATTAAGCTGCGCCACTGTTTTTAAGCTCAGAGATCAAGCTACGCCACTGATCAGGTTGCACCTAATATCAGACTACGCCTAATTATGTTGCACCAAAATCTACGTAGCGTCTGACATTTAATGGCCATCATTACCTGACAACACTGACAACTGACAATACAGTGAACGAAAAAAATCTCTTCGAATCCCGTGAATTGTGTTGCTCGAAAGGAGTTGGTTGACAGCTGTCCTGTACACTTTATAAGTTGCACCTAGGCATAATCCAGACAAAATCTTTAGTTGTGCCTAGGCGCAATCTGAATGACTTCTGCTCAAAATCTGCCACGTGTCTAGGCGCGGCTCAATCAGATGCAGTTGACCGAAGCTCGTGCAACCAGATAAAGTTGAGACAATTTTTATTTATAAAGCAGGATGACGTGGCGCATATGCCACTAATCTCTCAAGACGTGTCTACTATCCTATACACGACCACGCGCATCTCAATCATATGATGCCACGCGTCTAAATACAGTTAGTACACGACTTATAACCAAATGAAAGTTGGCACAACAGGAGGTTGGCATAACCCAGTATGGCGTAATCCAGCTTCGCATACATCAGAATAACTGCTAAAATAGTTATTTCCTGAACTCTATAAATAGAGTTTCCAATCATTGTGAAATGATCAGATACATACGCACAGAGATCAAGAACTCTTACAAAATTGCTGCTGCATTCTCCAGAGGCTACAGTCGTCAAGTTCACATAGTCCAAGGAATAAAGTGATCGTCTTCTGATCAGATTCCTACAGTTGTACTTCCCCAAAATTTATTGTACTTTGTACTATTCTTTCACAAGTTTGGAATAAAACTTTTTGTTTTTACAAACAATGTCCTGAGTGTATTTCATAATCTGAGAGCGCATTCGACTAGCCTTATCGAAATTCCGAGGACGGAATTTTTCTAAGAAGGGTAGAGATGTCACTCCCCGTTCCCGAAATACGTAAATTTTTAATTTTTCTGTATATGGTATCTGGTACCTGTATCTTGATTGTATGTATCATATATTTGTAACTGGCCATGGCATGGAACAGTATCTCGTCACGGATTAGTATGCCACCCTTGTCCTTGACTTGTTGTTGGCGTGGTTCACTACTTCGATGATAAGATATCTGAACCGTGTTGTGGTTAGGATTTTATTTAAATAATTTAGTTAGTTGTATCATGTAGTATTTAACATGTCATTAGTCATATGGTTTAGAGCATGCTTAAGATTAGGGTTTCTTTGAGTCAACCTAACCCCTATATATATATTCTCTTCCTCACTATCTCTCCTCATTCACTCTTTCATTACTTTCCTTAATCAAACTTCTAGGCAAGTACAACTTGCTCGAAAGTGGAGATTTGTGTATTTTTCATTCTTGATTTTTCTTTTGATATTATTTGTCTATATTGTTCTTCTCATCATCCTCTACAAGTTTAGTACTTGGTTTTGATCTATTAAACTTGCTTGTTTTCAAAATCTAGCTGTTCCATGTGGTAGAGCATTTCATTTTACCCAAATTTGACCTTTGAAAAGTTAGATTTTGTTTTATTTTGGCCGAGTTGTGCAAGTTTGAAGTTCATGGGTTCCCTGGCCATCTTTCTCGAATTTTGGAGAAGATAAGCAGTTTGGCCGCATGCAGTTTGGCCGCATGAGTTTGGCGGCATGAGTCTTTGGCCTCATGAGTCTGGCCGCATGCAGTTTGGTCGTATGAGTCTTTGGCCGCATGAGTCTGGCCGTATGAGTCTTTGGCCGTATGAGTTTGGCCGCATGAGTCTGGCCGCATGCAGTTTGGCCGCATGAGTTTGGCCACATGAGTCTTCGGTCGCATGAGTCTTTGGCCGCATGCAGTTTGGCCGCATGAGTCTGGCCGTATGCAGTTTGGTCGTATGAGTCTGGCCGCATGCAGTTTGGCTGCAAGAGTTTGGCCGCATGAGTTTGGCCGTATGAGTCTTGTAACACCCACTTTTCTAAAATGAGGGTAATTTTAAACTTTTATAATTTCAATCATTTAATAATAGGTTTAAATCATGTTATTGATTTATTGGTGAATTTTGATTATTTTAATGTCATTAAATTAGTGTTTTATGATTTTGTCCTTTTGCTAGTGTAACCTTAGAGCTGCTTAGCCTAGAGACTAACCATGACCATGGAGGTCTAACCCATGTGATTAGATTAGCTAATTACCACTTTTTAGGCTAAGGGTATTTTGGTCATTTTGTGACTTTTGAATTATGTAGAATTTTGATTAATTAGTAAATTTTAGATTATTTTAATAATATTTAAATTGATGTATTGTGATTTTGGTCATTTTATATTTTAATATTTTTGGAATTTTTATATTTTAATATTTATTTTACGGGAATTGTTTAGTCGGGTTTGAGTTTCGTTTCGTTCCGACTTGTGTTAGTGATCCGGGTAGCTTAGACTCTAGACGGGACCCCAAGAATAGTTAGTCATGGCCCACAAACTTCACTAATTAAGTTAGTAAGTTTAGACTAATCTCACTTGTTTGATTGGTTAAGTTAGAGGCTTAAATTTAACCCTTTTGATCCCAAACTTGAACTTAACTTAAAATTAACCAAGAGGACTAGTTGAGGCCTTATTGGGCTTTCCTCTAAGGCCCAAATAGGGTTTAATGGCAGCCACTATAGGTAGGTTAGTCTCCCTTTCTTTCATTTCATTCCATCTTGCCTTTTTTTCCTTCACAAAGTGTTCTTCCCCAAATTAGAGAGCTTCCCTCTTTGATTTGATCTCCAAATCTCTCCATTCCTCCACCAAAACTTCCATCCAACCTTCTCATACTAGCAAGGGAGGGTGCTAGCAAAGTGCAAGAAGGAGTGTCCATTTTAGAAGGATCTTCGTATCGGAGCCATGTCCTTGAGAGTATCATTGGGATCCCACTCCCAATAAGTAAAACCAACCCTCTAAATTGATTTCCTATGCATATTAGTTAGTTTTGAATCCATAGGATCTACCCCCATGCATGTACCCCCTTTAGATACAAGTTTGAGGCCATTTGGAGCTCTCTAGAGCAAGTTAAAATTTGTGTCTTGTGTCCTACTTATTAGATCTCAAATTAGGACACCTCATGTGTTTGGTTTAATGTCCAATTGGTTTAATTGTGTTTTAATTTCTGTTTTAGACATGTTAGAGGATGGATTGATGTTAGTTAGGATGGTTAGAATGAGTTTCATTTGGATACCCATGGTTAGATCTAAGTGGTTTAGTCTACATGTCATATTTTTAGCCTCAACTTGTCATTTTAGCGTCTCTTTATATAATAGACTATTTTGTATATATATAATAGGTATGTTAGATATATTTCATATATCTAGATGTGTGTGGATTTGTTGTTAGTGGTATGCTTGTGTTAGAGGAGAGGGGAGTGTGGTTTGATGTGTGGTTTGATGTGTCTTGAGTGGTGTGGAGAGTGAGATGTGTTTCTTTTGTCCAAACAACCCAAATTCATCATAATATTCATCCACATTTTAGTAGTCATAGCAACTTAGAAATATCATAACTTTTAGCTTAGAACTCCGATTAATCTCCCATTTTTTATAAAAGAACCGTATCGAAGTTAGCTTTCCAAATATATACATTAATAGGTGAAATACATTCTAGAACTTTCTGTAAAACTGTTTGAGTGTCAGCTGTCTCAAAAATATTTTATAACCTTTTCTAGTGATTTTATAACTCCGAATAATTGAGGACTTCTACCCACCTTTGGTCACACTACTCCTCAAAATACGGTCACTAAAGTCTTATAATCTTCTAACTAGTTGCTATCAATCCCCCCCAACAGGTATCTAGGGCATATGGCATCTATAATTCCTCATATCTATCAAACAACCAAATATTCAATAATCAAGCAATATTATATTATAACTTAAGAATTTCTGATAAATTCTAGACGGCACGATCATTCGTCACCCCGAAATAGGAGGGGACGAGAATCAATGTTACGGGAAGGCAATGGAGAATAATCGAGAACAAATATGAAATTTTAAGGACGTAGAGAAGTTTCTAGGAGAATTTTCAAGACATAGTGGATTGAGATTTCTAAGGGTTTAGTCATAGTCGCAGGCTCGTATCAGTACAGTTATGTAACCGATACGATATGCTCTGACCTGTATGGGCCACCAAAAAAACTTGTCATGACCCGCACCCGCTTTTCGGACGCGAGCTCGTGAGCAAGCTAGCTATGTAACGAACGGACTCCAGCCCGACTCGGATACGTAAACGTTGTCCAGGCTATGGTATACTGCCAAATCATGGCAAAGGTAAATCTATATCTCAATCCACAATGAATACACGAAATATGAATGAACACTATGGGTCGTGGTCTGCAGCCCACCAGCATATATGTCCGATAAGACTCTAAGAAAGTAACAAGAGTCTAAAACTGAATCAGGAAACAGGATATCTCATGATAAGGTATGAAAGCATGAGCAGATAATAAACGTGATAATGATACCTGAATCCTACAAGCGTATCATCGCATCCGAAATCCACAAGAATTGCGAATCATCTGCCATCCAGAACTACTAGCTAACTCCACGCAATCGCTAAACCTAAAGAGATCATCAGGTCCTCAGAGGACATAGCAAGATACATAATATACATGCCTATCTAGCAGTTTATTATGCAATAAAGAAAATACAGGAAATAAGTGGGAAAAGACCAATCAGCACGAAAATACGGCTATACACGACCGGAAGAACTACTACGCATAAGCGAACTGTTGGAGGATAACAAGAGAACACGATGTCAACGGATAACCAATCGAATACTCAAACCCTCGCCCCTAGTGTGGAATCGCAGGTTTGAACAACTACTAACCCTTGTCCCGAGTGTGGACTCTCTGGTTAGCTTCAACTACTAACCCTCGCCCCTAGTGTGGGCTCGCAGGCTAGCATCACCCCCGCCCCTAATGTGGACTCACAGGTGTGGATCAATAACTACTAACCCTTGTCCCTAGTGTGGACTCGCAGGTTAGCTTCACGAAATTAAGATACAGATATCTACTAACCCTCGCCCCTAATGTGGACTCGTAGGTTAGCTTTACGAATTCAAGGTACAGCAGTTCTGTTATGACTTACACATCCTATGACACGATACGACTCACGACACGGTACGAGAGGGAACCAATCCGGTAGAACCACGACATCTAGTCAAGCATGATAACGATAAAAGAACACGACTAATAAACCAGTAAACACTGTCTAAAGTAAAGCATGCAAATCAAGAGAACTGAAATAACTAACTGATAACATATAAAGATATAGGGACTAAATAAGCATGTAAATCATGAACAACTAGAGAACTAACTGATAGCATATATAAAGTAAAGGAACTGTAAGCATGAGTAATGAACTGTAGAGGGAGGCAAGGTATCTTGCCTGGAGGTTGCACGCAGATCCAACAAATATATAGTCAACTGATAAGCCATAAAGTCCAAGTCATCACAACTGTCTCCGAAAGCTGAAACAAACATTGTCAATATTCTCAGAATAGTCAAATTAGCTAGGATTGTCTGTCCTTAAGCCCAATTCTGGACACAGGGGTAAAACGGTAATTTTGGGCCAAAACGGTGTCCGCCGTTGGACCCGCTTTGCACCGAAAAACGTGCCAGAGTCAATGGTCTCTAAAATTATCAAACTACATGTCTACAGATTCTTTTAGATGATACAAATCTAATGGTATGTCCAGTTTTGGATTCCGGTCGGCCGTGCACAAAATCGCCTGTTGAATCGGATCGTGGGGCCCGCGAAACGACGATCCGTTCAACTGTCTCAGAATCGGACCAAACTTGGCATACAAAACCAGAAAAACAATACGATCCTGTTGGCGCAAGTTTCATCTCGATCTGACGAGCGTGCAAAAAGTAATCAGAAAATTTGCACAAAGGCCGATACGGTAAATTTTGACGGATACGTATCAAATTCGTCGTGCACACGCAACCAATTTGAATTCCGTCAAAGCCCACACATCCACGAAGCCGATACGCACCTTTCGATGCTTTCGGTTCGCGACCACGTGGCCCAAAATGGCGGGACGCACGTCGTATTGAAGGTTTCCGTGATTTTTAAAACAGTTTTTTCTTGATTTTTAACCCTGAATAACTTCCAGTATATTACCTTAAAAACAATTCTACGAAAAGGAGTTCGATCTCGTATAGGTTGTCTACAGGTCTATTTAAATGGATTTTCAAAAAGGTTATTGGGTTAACAAGGATTCATTCGTAAACAGGGGTACTTCGACTACTTAATGTCCTGTTTTGATCAGGATTTTGGCCAATCTTAGCGTCGAGTTTCAACTCGATTCTGCTTCGGTTTGATTGAAGTTATTCCATAGGATCGAAGCCCTATGGGTTGTGTTTCCAACGCATATTTCGGTTTGGGAAAAGACGAAGGGACGATGGAGAAAACTCACCCGAAAGTTGAGGCTTGGACTGGTTACTGCTGCTGTTGCTCCCCTATTTTTCTCCACGTGCACGCGCTGTCTCCGGCGGTCTGACCGCGTGCGGCGGCACCGCGTGAGGCTGGGGGGGTCGCCCATGTCGTTGGTTAGGGTTTGGTTTTCTGTGATAACTCCTCGCTCTCTCTGTCAATATGTACTCGCTCGCGGAAACCCGAACGAGGTTTCATTCGAAAAGTCCCGGCCTAGGCTTGGGCCTGGGGGAGTGGTTTCACTTGCTAGGTTTTGGGAATGTTTTGGCCGTGGGCCTGCGGCAGCTGGGCTGATTCGCTATGGGTTTTGTTGTAGGAATTTCTTTCTCTAATAATTATATATATATATATATATATATATATATATATAATATATATATATATATATATATATATATATATATACATATATCTATATATATACCTCTACACCCATATACCTATATATATACATATACATATACATATATATAAATTCCTATATATATACATATATCTATATATCTATATATATACATATATATTTTTTTTCTATATATCTATATATATACATATATATCTAGATATCTATATATACATATGTCTATATATCTATATATAGACATATGTATATATAGATATCTAGATATATATATATATATATTTACATATACCTTCACATATGCCTATATTTATATATATACACCCATACACATATACACTTGTATATAATATATATATTTATATATACGTACACACATATATAATTTATTTATATATACACGTATATCGTATATATTTATACACACATACACATATAAATATATAAGCCATATTTAGAGAATAATATAAACAAATAATTAACTTATATTTAATAACGACAATAATAACATTAATAATTATAATAATCCCAATAATAACTAAAATACTCCAATATTAGTTTTTGGGTGGATATATCCTACACCATCTTTACTGGCTCCAGAAAATCGTACCAATAATTTAAATGACATCTGATACTATTTATATCTATATTATACACATAATTAATATTTAGAAAAATATTTGGCGATTCCTAAAAATGTATACAAATTATTTGCACATACATAAATATGTCTACAGGGTAGTCTTGGTTTCATTTACATGCCCACAGAGTTGGGATTTGGTTCAGGTCCAGTCCGGACTAAATTGGCATAATCGGGTCTCCTACCAGTCAATAATATAATTAATAATAAATTAAAATGTCTTTAGAGGTTAAGTCGCATCTTTGCCTGGTTTTTCTAGTTAGGACACTCCTATGGCTTAGCATTCCCCTACCATGGCTAAACACTAGTCAAAGCACGCTACTGCACTATCTGTGCCATGATTCCTAGCCGTCTTGTACTTTAAAACTCAACCATGGATAAAGTTATCTACCGTAATAATTAACTAATTAATTATTTATACAAATATGAAAATCACCATTTAAATCAACTAAATAATAAAAAAATATTTTCAAAAATTATTCGGGAAGAGGGGTTACAACATCGACAATCGCTTACAAACCCAGCCATGTCCCCTCCGTTCGCCAACGACCACAGTTCTCCATCGTCATCGTCGTCATCACCCCACCACGACCGACACCGATCCAAACCGAACATCACCACAGACCCGTACTGCCCCCTGTTTTTATTTTTTTGACATCCCAGACTCTAACGCCAACGCTGTGACCATAACCGATTTCCGACAAACCTCGCACACCGGAACCCTAAGCTTCTCCGGCCTTTCTCGGCCAAACCCAGACCCCGACAACAATCTCCAGCCACAACACTGCCACCACACCCGACTCCTCCGTCCGATCCCAGACCAGTCTGACCTCTTCCTGCCACCGTCCCAGCAAAACCAAATCATCACCACCGCCACCAAACCGGGCGACCATCCCCAGGCCGCTACCACCCAGCAATCACCACCACCGCCACCATCTCACGTCAGACACGCCACCACGACCCCACTGTCGTAATCCGACAGCCTGTCCCCGGCCAACCCTGGCCGGCGACCACCCGTTGCGCCTAGCGCCACCGCACCCACCAAACCCACAAAAGAAAACCCCCATATTAAAATCCACCACCATTACTTACCTCCGCTC
Source organism: Iris pallida (assembly GCA_029216955.1). NCBI lineage: Eukaryota > Viridiplantae > Streptophyta > Magnoliopsida > Asparagales > Iridaceae > Iris > Iris pallida. The sequence continues at coordinate 9,738,224 of JANAVB010016400.1, read as the reverse complement.
CCGCCATCTCAGTCCGACCACTCCTGCGAGCTTCACAGCATCCGCCGTTGCAGATCGGCGTCGGCGAACCCCGCCGTCGCCTGCTGTCGCCCCCGCACCACCCGCGCGCTTGAAAATCCCGACGCCGACCTCCGCCTTCTTCCGCGTCAGGCCGCCGCTCCCCGTTCTCCGCCGCCTCTCTCCCTCTCTCCGATCTCCCGCTCCCTCACTCTCTTTCCCCTTTCCTTCTTACTCTCTCTCTCTCTCTCTCTCTCTCTCCTCCTTCCTATAGAAGGAGCAGCCACCCTTGTTTTTGTAGTTAATTGGTTTATTAATTATTATTATTATTATTATTATTATTATTATTATTATTATTATTATTATTATGTTGTTGTTGTTGTTGTTTTATTATTATAATTATTATAAGTATTACTATTACTATTATTATTATTAAGATAAGGTATATATGCTATGATTATTATTTATATAAAATTTCAGTACATATTTGTGTATATATACATATGTATTAATATGAGAAAATCGTAAGGTTACTTTTAGTACTTGTTACCATTATTATTATGTATTATTTATCAAAAGCTATATATGTAATAAAAATACCAGATTTGACTTGACTCTAGCAATAGATTTCAAATTTAATTTTAACCCTACAATAAATATTCTGTATTATTTATATTTGACCATAGAAATATAGTTTCCAAATATTCTGTATTATTTATATTTGACCATAGAAATATATTTTCTAAAAAATATAATATATATATATTTATATATATATATTATATATATATATATGTATATATATATATAAAAATATATATATATATATACATATATATATATATTTATATATTTATATATATATATATATATATATATGTGTGTGTGTGTGTGTGTGTGTGTGTGTGTGTGTGTGTGTGTGTGTGTGTGTATATATATATATATATGTATATATATGTGTGTGTATATATATATATATATATATATATAAAAATATATATATATATATATATAGTTTTTCCTTCTTCTTTTTTTGAAATTCTATTTTGGCAACTGGAGTTTTTTTAGCCTAAAATGATTATTACATATAACTACTTGTAAATATTTTTGGGATAATAAGATATATTTTTCAAGGATTATAAATAGTTTCTAAAATCTTATATATATTATTTAGCCAATTTCCTTTGATATTCCTCATGCTCTTGACTAGTCCCATTTTTTTCTATTCTTTCGCCAATTATATCCTTCTTCCTATCAACCCTAACTAATTCGACCTTTCTAGACACGATGGAACAGTCCATGCCATCATTGTAGCCCGTCTTGTGTAGTTGTATCACCGAAGCCATATGTTGTGCCACCATGCGCATCGTACCACGCCAGGAGTCACTACCAGGCAAGACACCTTGTCTTTACTGTTTAATTTTTTGCTCAATATCATGCATGTTTTATTTCTTATAAGTTGTTCTTTCAAAACCATATGTAGTTGTAAATTACTATACTTTAGTTTTCTTTATGCATTTGGCCTAGAGTTAAGGGACCACCTTTGTTTGTGCCATATTCATTGGCCCGACACCTGTGTGCCACGATGTCACGTGTCTCATGTAGATTCGAACTTGCATATCGACCATACATCGGTGCGTACAGGACGAGCGTTAGGATATAACTGCTAATATAATTGCCTAGAAGACTTAGCGGTTATTAGAAATATCGTGGTGTGGATTCAGCACGAGTAGTGCATGGGGAGGGGGAAGACAGTTATTAGGCACAGGGGATTTCACACATTTACTTTTCTCTAGCAGCCATTAGTGACTCAGCCGAGAGCTAGTGTGCCGTGCATTTATTTACTTTTCTCTAGATGCCACTAGTGCCTCGGTTGAAACACAAATGTGTCGTACATTTACTTTTCTCTAGCTGCCGTTAGTGACTCGCCCAAGAGACTAGTGTGTCGTGCATTTATTTATTTTCCTCTAGATGCCACTAGTACCTCGTTTGAAATGCTAACGCATCGTGTTTCTAGTCTCGGAAGCCCTTGTGTGGAATGTTGTCTTCAAAATGCATTTTCACATAGAATGGTTAAGGACCTTTATCTATTTAGTCATATATACTTTTCTGTTGAGCTTTCATTATTCAGTTTAGGGCATGATATTATGTGTCTTGTTACGTCCCTCTGAGGACCTGGTTATCTCTCCAGGTGTGTGTTCATGTCTTCCGCATGTATTCTAGCCGAGGTCATGATCTTCTCCATTTATTCGAAGATGATGCGTCTTGAATCTATTTTGCTACCTTCGTTAAAATCTTTTATATATCATGTACTTCTTCTTTTTTATTTTGGTTGGTAGTGGATATATCTTCACCCAACATATTGTACCAAAACAATTTATTATATGATATCTTTTATTCCCTTATTTTGTGGATGAGATTAGTTAGTTGTGGTTTACTGTATTTTACAGCTCATGTATACATACAAGGCCCCTGTACTTCGTATGTATACAGCTGGCATGTCTACGTACTTAGTCCAACGTATTTTGGGACTAGGACATTGCATATTTTTGTGGTGGCCCATACAGGTCAAGATAAATTGTTTGGTTACTTTATCATACCAAGCAAGCCTGTGTATAGGATTAGAGTCTAGGATATCATCCACATACTTGACCCCTCTCTTCAATCTATCGCTTGACTCCTCGAGTTGCATCTTGCTTGATCCCTTCTATCGTGATTCATGCCCTTCTTTCGTGCTTGATAGAGATTAATAAGGTAATCCATACTAGGTGGACATGACCCATTGTTCCATCACCCTACTAGTTTAACTCTTGTAAGTTGGGTAGAATGCCTTATGACCTACCCTTCCTTATGACCTTAACCAAGTCTTAGACAAGTAGACGGTAGGACGACTGTATAGGTATCAACATAGGACATGACCTAGATTTTTAAGGACTTTGACCAAACTCTACTTCCTTTCAATCTTAATCTCACGTGCCTATGTTTTTACCATCTTGACTAATGTTGCTACTACAATATAGTTTTGCAAGCTTATCTATCTATCGAGCTTGTTCATGACTTATGCTATTGAGCGCGCTCACTAATATATTGTCTAGTCAGAACCGGTGCATGATGGTCTGATCAACCGAGTGCACTTTGGTTCGCTTTTATCTATCATTCTACATGGATAGGGACATAGAAAAACTTGTCCTCTAGAGTCCCATCTACGATAGCCTTGGCAATTCATTTGAATTACTCACTCGCCTTTGAACTATATATTGGTATTCGAAAACAACTTCTTTGGACTCATATTGGTTTTCGTCTTTCACATATTTAGACGAAGACTCGTACTTGATAGATAGACCCAAAGTATCACCTTTAGTTGTCCCACCATCTATTGCCAAGATAGTTAGCCATTGACCAACCAAGGTGACTATATCCTCGCTTTGAACTACTCGTCGATACCATATCTATTATCGCAACCTTCTATAAAATTTGAAAATGATTCCAATCATCCTTTCATTCGTGCCCTCAACCTAGATAATTACCATGTACCCTTTTCCATAGAACCATCTCTCCCAAGTCCCTAAATTATTCTCTTGATCTACTCCTTTCGTATCATCATGATTTTATTGCCTTGACTAGCATCCCTCATCCATACCATATCCATGGTTTATTTTTGTAGTTATCGAAATCACGATTTTCTAATGCATATTTGTATTAAATGTCGTTTCCTTGCCTCGCCCAATGATTTGAGTGTGCTTCCTTATCAATATACCCTTGTACCTTCACACCCCCTACTTATTCTTAATTTCGAGGACAAAATTCTTGTAAGTTGGGTAGGATGTAAAACCCCTAAATTTCTACTATATTTTAGTACTAATTTTTTTTGTATTTATACGTCGCATAGCCGTATTGTACGTCGCACGAAAATTTGCGTTTTTCGTATGACTCGTCGAATGCGAATATGTGCGAGGTACATATTTTTGTAAAAATATTTTATTTTAGAAGCATAATTTTTCAAAAATAAATAATAAATATTTTCAATTGTTTAAAGTTGTAAAAATGTGTCACTTTATTTTATATCA
>JANAVB010016400.1:9691660-9731660 GCA_029216955.1 Iris pallida | reverse complement strand
CCTAAAATGATTATTACATATAACTACTTGTATATATTTTTGGGATAATAAGATATATTTTTCAAGGATTATAAATAGTTTCTAAAATCGTATATATATTATTTAGCCAATTTCCTTTGATATTCCTTATGCCCTCGACTAGTCCCATTTTTCCTTTTTTTTTTTGCCAATTCTATCCTTCCTCCTATCAACCCTAACTAATTCGGCCTTTCTGGATCCGATGGAACAGTCCGTGCCATCATTGGAGCCCGTCTTACGTAGTTGTATCACCGAAGCCATATGTTGTGCCACCATGAGCATCGTACCACGCCAGGAGTCACTACCAGGCAAGACACCTTGTCTTTACTGTTTAATTTCTTGCTCAATATCATGCATGTTTTATTTCTTATAAGTTGTTCTTTTCAAACCATATGTAGTTGTAAATTACTATTCTTTAGTTTTCTTTATGCATTTGGCCTAGAGTTAAGGTACCACCTTTGTTTGTGCCGCATTAATTGGCCCGACACCTGTGTGCCACGATGTCACGTGTCTCATATAGATTCGAACTTGCATACCGACCGTACATCGGTGTGTACAGGACGAGCGTTAGAATATAACTGCTACTATAATTGCCTAGAAGACTTAACGGTTATTAGAAATATCGTGGTGTGGATTCAGTACGAGTAGTGCATGGGGAGGGAGAAGACAGTTATTAGGCGCAGGGGCTTTCACACATTTATTTTTCTTTAGCGGCCATTAGTGACTCAGCCGAGAACTAGTGTGTCATGCATTTATTTACTTTTCTCTAAATGCCACTAGTGCCTCGGTTGAAACACAAATGTGTCGTACATTTACTTTCCTCTAACTGCCGTTAGTGACTCACCCGAGAGACTAGTATGCCGTACATTTATTTATTTTTTTCTAGATGCCACTAGTACCTCGTTTGAAATGCTAACGTGCCGTATTTCTAGTCTCGGAAGCCCTTGTGTAGAACGTTGTCTTCAAAATACATTTTCATATAGAATGCTTTAGGACCTTTATCTGTTTAGTCATATATACTTTTCTGTTGAGCTTTTATTATTCAGTTTAGGGCATGATATTATGTGTCTTGTTACGTCCCTCTGAGGACCTGGTTATCTCTCCAAGTGTGTGTTCATGTCTTCCGCAGGTATTCTAGCCGAGGTCGTGATCTTCTCTATTTATTCGAAGATGACGCATCTTGGATCTATTTTGCTACCTTCGTTAAAATCTTTTATATATCATGTACTTCTTTCTTTTTATTTTGGTTGGTAGTGGATGTGTCTCCACCCAACATATTGTACCAAAAAAATTTATCATATGATATCTTTTATTCCCTTATTTTGTGGATGAGATTAGTTAGTTGTGGTTTACTATATTTTACAGCTCATGTATATGTACAAGGCCCTTGTACTTCGTATGTATACAGCTAGCATGTCTACGTACTTAGTCCTACGTATTTTGGGACTAGGGCGTTACAAATATGAATTATTTTTACCTTCAAGGTAAATGATTAGTTTACCTTATGACCAAGGTATTGGTTTTAGGATGCCAATATGACCAAGGTTGATATGGTATCCTAGTGTTAGTGGGTTAGTGTCTAAGTGTTTGAGTTTGAGTAGATGATGTTAGATTGTGGAAGGGTTATATAGATAGGTATATATATTTTTGGGTTATATAGTATCTATATATATTATGAGAGTATATAGATATAGGTTATGGTTCATAGTGAGGATATATATATATACTTGATATATGATATCTATATGTATATGTTAGGGTGGTACTATATGGGTAAGGATATATGTGATATATATGTAATGTATATTATATAACTAAGTTTGTGTGCCTTGTTAGCTATGTGGTTTAGCTATGTGCCTTGATTTAGGCTATGTGTTAGATAGCAATGGTACTAGTATACTTGATTGTTTAGGCCATAGACTTGTTTAGACCTAGAATTGACTAACCTAGACTAGTTTGACCATTGTTGACCAAACCCTAGCTAGTTTGACCACATTAGACTAGTTTCCCTAGTTTGACTAGATTGTTGACCAGAGTTGACCAAGTGTTGACTTTAGCCTAGAATGACCTAAAAATCATGTAGATGCATTATACACTTCATTTATAACCCCTTTGTATACATCATGACTTGTGTTGCTCTAAATAGGACTCAGATACCTCGTTTCGGACAGTATATTCTAACAGACATTCAGATCGCAGGCGAGTACATTCTCTGATCGTTTCATACTTGTCAGGACTTATAGTCTTGCTCTAGATTACTTTACTTGATGTTGTCACGATTGTTATCGCGGATTGGTACTATATGGATCTTCTCTTGCGATGTTATCCCCCTCGATACATCAAATACATATTGTCGTATTCTTTTCATGAGTATATTATATTTCTTGTACACCCATATTCATGTATACTCTTGTGCAATCTTGTACTCTCATGATCACATGAGCCCATGGATAAACTATTGTATAGGTAATATATCTTGATTAGATCCTTGTGTATTGATTGGAAAGGGTGAGTAGGAAATGGTTATGTGATCAAATCCCCTATTGTATAAATATTCTATATGTCCATTGTGCCCTCACGTATAATGGAGTCCCATTTTATTGTATAACCTAACATGTTTACATTACCATATTGTGCTCTAAATCACTAGTCACTTACAATTTATACTTATCATTTATATATTTCTAGTTTACAAATATCTCTCGTTTTCAGGTACATCTTCTTACAGTTTATGTATCTTACTCTTTTGAATGCTTTATATTTTCTGCCATAATATGAACTGCGTAAGATGTATTGTGCTTGCTCCTATCTTGACTGGACCTGTTGAAAATATTACAGATGATACTGATGACTTCTGCCCAACCTATTATGGAGCCCATCTTGACGACACATGTGAGTTGGACCCACAGGAGGATCCAGCTCTAGCTGAGGACGTCATCCCTACTGCTTAAACTAGATTAGCTAGGCTTTATCTTATTTTCATTATGTTATTTGTATTGACTTTAGAGTTGTATTATTTTTGGATGTTTGTGATGTTGTGTCGTTTAGACACTTAGACTTTCCTTCTATTTGTATGTTCTCTTTTGAGATTTTATATCTATGATATCGTGCTATTTCCATCTCTAGATTTGTGATTGAGTTGTACCTTATGTGATTTGTCCTCCGTTCGGAGAGTATATCATATTGTATTTAGTTTATGATAGTGACCTAGAACAGCGTTCTACGGCCAATACTGTGGCGTAGGCTGGGCGTACCCACTTCTCGTGCCCCTACACAGGGTGTGGGTCGTGACAAGTCTGGTCGCATGAGTTTGGCCGCATGAGTCTTTGGCCGCATGCAGTTTGGCCGTATGCAGTTTAACCGCATGAGTCTGGTCGTATGAGTTTGGCCGCATGAGTCTGGCCACAAGAACCCTCGGCCACATGCGTCCTTGTGTCTTGGTCCTCATTCCTGATCTGACTACCTATACGAGTGCTGGATAAACCTATGTGTGTACTAAAGTACAATCTATGTGAGCACTAAGGTGCTATCCTATGTGCTAAGTGTTTCTAGGTGATATCTGTCAGTACACCCAAGAGTACAGCATTTACATAGCGAATGGTCGGTAGCAATAACGTGGTATGTGTTGTGTGCTGTATTACACCAAGAAGGGGTACATACGTATGACTCCATGAGCCAGTACGGATCCCTTCTTCGGTTGCTCCTACATTGTACGACATCTAGGGGAGTGAGCATTTGACCACGACATGTGAACTTCGAGGACAACCTAGGGATTAACTAGAAAACTAACTTGGAAGATGCATTGGGTGGAAAGAATCCCGAGATCGTGCCATACTAGCCACCCCCGGTCCAGTCCTGACGTGTCGGGTTGGCCGCAACGGATATGGTTTTATTCGCCTATAGCGGATGACTATATCCGACTTCTACGAGCTATGTGTTATATGTTTTAGCGCGGTAGCCCTCCGGGGGACCGGTGCATAATCAATATGCTATATGTCTAATGGTTTGGCTAGCCCTGCTGGGTTGACACGATCTGAGGATTCCTTTTAATCAGTATCGCGGGGATAACTCTGCCAAATATAGAAAATCGCAGGAATGAATGGCTGCTTTAAACATGACTTGACTGTGCCTTGTACCTTCCGTTAGTAGTCGAGGGACGTGGACTGTCTTGGCGCGTGGTCCAACCTATGTCCTTTTTTGGTTGTTGGGTTGGTTTATCGTGCTATGACAGACTGTAGATCGAGGTTACGACCGGAAGCCTTTTATTTTTATTATTATGCTTGGGTTTTATCTCACTCTTTGTGCTCCCTTGTGGTACTTGCTATTCGGGGCCTGACCCCGCTGGTTTTGTTTGGCCAGATATCGTAGCAGCACCAGAGGATCCAGCCTTCTACCCGAACAATGGTGCACACCAGGAGTATAGGCGCCAGGGAAATGAGTGGGTTTCTTCTTCACTGCTCTGATATCTTCTATTTTGTACTTGGCATTTAGCCACCAGCACCTGTTTAGCCGGCTGTTATGGATATTAGTTTCTTTTTACATAATTGTTATTAAATCAGACTGCAGCTGACTACGGTTATGTACCTATGACCCTCGGCACTAGCTTATCATTTTGTATAGCTAGGCTCATGATTTATTTAATGAAGCGTCGGGGATGCCTTACTGCTCTGTCTTATATGATCATTATTTACTGCTTCTTGTTTTGATTGATTGAGACATAGATGCTCTGTGAGACCATAGGAGACTTGATTGTAGCATGCACCCCTTGTCTCTTGACAGCCATGATCGCCGTATGATGTTTGCATACCTCATATGGTGTAGCTGGTCTAGTTATCCCAATATTCCGATACTGGGGCGTGACAAAATACGATATTTGTGGTAGGTGGTGTTGGTGTCGTTGGATACTAATGACGATCCCATAGATTTATTTGGAACCAATTTTGTCATAAGTGGTCATGGTGGTGTAATTGAAGAATAATGATGATTCTATAAATTTATCGAAATGGTGCACAAAGTGTTATATGATTAAATTTTCATTTACAAATAAGACGCCCCATAGTTGATCCGATAATCTTAGTTCTCTACTACAATTATTACTAGTTTCAATCCTATGTACTAATTTCTTTTCTAGAATATGTCTGAACAAATGAAGGAGGTCTTCTAATTTGCAATGAACCATCTTATGAACTGGATAGGACCCGGTTGAGACTATAGTTTTGACGGACATATTCTATCCATGTTGAAGTTATAAAACTTTACAATCTTCAATCTAATCATGACCAGACCAACTCCATCATCAAGCCCTATTTGGTCAATAATACTAAAATAAATAATTTCATCCACATAAGTTTCATACTGCCTCTCATACTATTGTTTATAACCTAGAAGCCCTTGGTTAATTTGTCTCAAAGTTTCGTAATTGCTAAGTTTCGTTTGCATGGAGCTAGAAAAGTTGAATTTCAATAAAACAGTACATTGGTAGAAGTTCTAAACTATCAAAACAAGAAACAGGGTTCAGCAAGAATTTTCAGAATTGAAAATTTTGAACTAAAAAAGTAGCAAATTTCTACTCACCATGGACCCTTCCCTTCTATGAGCATCATGATGAGTCTAGCATATAGTGCCATCCTTTCAGGGTTTTTTCATGTGATGCCATTTAGAAAACTAGAGAGTGACTCTCAGACCCGAGCAACAAATGCGTATTTTTGAGACAAGTACTAAAAATAAAACAGGCGCTAAGATTCCATCGAAATATTCTTGATGTCATCGACGTACTGAATCTTTACATAAATCAAAACACATTCCAAATACAGAAAGCATATTTTTGGCATCTTCATTACGCTAACATTCTGAATTTGTACATAAAGCAAAAAAATGAAATCTCCAAGTCCAACTATCTTTTTCAGCCATATTACATTTTAAAATATTATATTCTAAAATAAAATAAAAATATATCAAAAGATTACTGAAATTGATCTAAAATCAAAGTAATCTTCTTCTTTATCTTCTTCTTCTTTTCCTTCATCTTCATCTTCTTCTTCTTTTCCTTCTTTTTTCTTCTTCTTCAAAGTCTCCTTCACATATTAGAGTATAAATGTGTATATTAGATTATAGAATCATCAAGAGCAGTAGAATAAGAGGAAAAAAATGCAAATTAGTACCAGTTAGGGCTAGCCCCATTCACCTTCTTCACGTTTATATTTTTTTTTCTTCGTCAGCCAATTCTTAGCTGGTTAATCTTCTCCAGAATCAGTTTCTGCTTGTCGAATATAGTGTTCGTCTCTTTGAAGACATTCTCAAAGTTTGCAACAACAAAATTGTATAGACCATCAACCATGTCCTTAGTGTTTGGGATTCCTTACGTTGATGGTTTCCAGATGTTGATGGTTTGCTTGCTGTTGCTGCTCGTTTTCCAAACATTCGAGTGAAGGTAATTAGTTTTCTCTTGGCGCCTTTGTTTTTGACATAAACATCCCCTGCTAAGCTTGGGACAGAATGTTTATTAGGCATTGAGCATACAAATCCCCCGAAAGGGAGGGATGTCCTTGCAGTTGGTTTTCTCATGAGATGCATCATTTTACTGAACATGTAAGAACCTATATCCATCCTTTTTTTTTCTTCCCCATATAACAAAAAAATTTACTCTTTTGGGATGGATGGAAAACTCATGTCCGGTAGGGTTGAGTATTTGTGATATGTAGGCATGCAATAATTTATACAAAATTTTTAATTGTCCCTTGTATACATTTTGTGGGGTCTTGGCACCAACTGATACACCTATAGTCTCATGAATTGCATCCCTCATAAAAATATTATCAATATCTTTCATATCAAAATCAGGAACTGGATCAAATTTATAAAATTTATTGATGACAGCAGCATTTATCCTTATCAGTTTTTCTTTCAGAAACACCAGTTGTTGATCCATTTCTTTTTCTTCAATTTCAGCCCTAAGATTTGAGTAAATTTCTCTTACTATTATTTGAGAGATTTTTCCAAGACAGAACTTGTTCAGTTTCTCCAACTGATAGAATTTTAATATATCCAGAAAAACTTTGTCTTCGACATCAGCCATCTTAATTGATCTTTCAGGCATAACAGCCTTATTTTTGAAATGTTTATTATAAGTCTTTTAGATTTAGAGTATGTAAAAAATTTACCTCCTCTCCATCCTTGGACATATTTGATGATGGCTCCGCCTCTTCATCTCCCTCTTCTTAGGAGGATTCAGAATCCTCAGAGTCCGCTAACGACTCTGTATCCCTTATCACATTTGCCTTCGCTTTTGTACACCTTCGATCATTATAAGTTGAGTCTTCGAACTCTGTATCGAAGATAGATTTTTTGCCTTTGTCATTCCCTGTGATTTTTTAGCCTTTTTTGCAGGTGGCTCAGCTGCCTCTGGCCCATAATCATCTGAGTCTGATACTTTTACGGTTGTAGGCGGTACTAGTGATGAAATCTTTGCGTCTGATGCCTTTGCCGCTGTCGCCGCCACTCCCATTGCGACCTCTGTCCGGGCGGCCTCCTCTGCCCTAGCGACGTGTATTTTGGCTGTCGTTGCCCTTTTGTCCTCTGTCCTAGCGGCCATAATCTTGGCCGCCGCTGCCCTTGCGGCCATTATCGCTTGCCTTTATGGATTCTTCCCCTTTGAAAACAGTCGTCGTTTCATCAGCGGCATTTTTGATAATTTTAAGCAGTCGTTTGGGGGAGATTTGGGAAAAGAAGAGGAAAGATTCCCGCCAGTGCCAATATCACTGTGAGGATCTGCATAGGGATAACGGCCCATCCGTTGTTGTTGTCGTTGTTCCTGCTCTCCCTCTCCAATCTTGGTTTCGTTTGAGCATTGGGTTATCGCTTGGGTTCTTCTGTGTATCCTTTTTAATATGGAAGTTTTGAACGCTTGGGATTCTGAGACCCAAATTTTAATTTGGAAGGTTTGAACTCCTTGGGAAGTAGGAACCTATGAGTAGTTTTGAGAACATATGAACTTGGAAAGGAGGAAAGTGGGAGGAAGAAAAAAGTAGAGAGGGAAATGAGAGGGAAATTTTAAATGGTGTTTGGAAAGGGGGAAGGGAAAATGGAAGGGAAAGTGAGAGAAAAATTTAGGTGGGTCCCACCAAAAAAAATTCTTCCAAAAGTGGGAAGAAAATTGAAAATGGTTATTGTTTCAAACCTACATGTATATGTAACAATTTATTTTACTCTAATTAAAATTAAAATGACCGGTATTATTTTTATTATTATTATTTAATACACGTTTACCAAACGGGCCCGTTTACTATAGTATCTAATTTTCCCTTTCCCATTTTCAATGATATTTTTACCAAAACAATTAAATTGAGGGTTATTTAGTAATTGGGTCTCACATAATAATTAAAATTAGGGTTTAGGTCTCCAAAGTGTCCGATGACACTTTGGAGACCTAAACCCTTAAATTAATTGGTGTATATATTATAATGAACCTTGCACCCTCTCTGAACTCCTTTTTTTTATTCATGAACGTTATAATAATTATTGAGATAATGAGAAAAAACTAAATAATTTAATTTATTACATTCCAGACAACCATAATTTGAAAAACTACATTCGAAAATTAAAATTATTATTAATATTATAAATAAAGTTTGATCCCAGCAAGAACGTATCGCTGGCAGCATAAACCAAATTGACGTACCAAGAGACTTGATGGGGATATCATCACAGATAGATGGACTTATGGGTGCTAGCGGTGATTCACGAGACTAGAACCTATGGGTGCTAGGGGTTATTCACGAGCCTATAAGCTATAGTGCTAGCGTTGATTTTAACGACAGACCTGATGGGGATAGCTTCTGGATTCCATCTGCATTTATGTCATCATCATCATAGACAGGGAAGGTACTGGGAAAAAAAAGAAAGAGAATAGAATGACGTGCAGTGGAAGGTGAACATAGAACAAGTTAACATGAATCATATTGTTTTTTGTCATTTTAAATGACATTTTTACCAAAATATTATAATGAGGCTTGCATCCTCTCTGAAGTCTTTAATAGTAAAGTCCCCTTAATAGATCGAGTGCTTTTTCATTTGCATTATTTTTTATCATTTTTAATAATATTTTATAATGATTGTTGTAGTTAACATGATCAATAATGCTAAGTTTACTACCAAATAAGCACAACCATTTGAAAAAATGTAACAACATTATATAATTTTTTTAGCTATGTAGTAACAAAAATTAAAATATTAAAACAGATAGTTTTAAGAATGACATTAACAAAAAAATTAAAATTGTTAATTCAAAAACCCATCAATAATCTTTGGCTGGCAGCATAAGCAAAATTGACGTAACAAAATATTCGATTGCATCGTCATCCCAGCTTCTTCGCTGGAACATTCTTCGACGAGGGATTCCATCCTTCAGCTTTCTTCGCTGGAACATGGGCATAATTTTCCAATCCCTACAATTACGGGCTACAGAATGTCTGCCTATTAAGGAGAAAAAAAAAGCAGAAGAAGAAGAGGTCTAGGTAGACCCCTCACTAGCCTCGCGAAGGGCCTCCGCAAATTCCTCAAGGGTGCGCAAGCCCGTACGATGGCACAGGCGGCGTAACCCTTCCCTCCTCTCCAAAGAACCTCGTTTCTCCGGAGTGATCAAAGCAGGTCAAAGTTGGGAGCCTGCTTGAGAGGTCTAGCAATGACCTCCAGTGACAACCCGAAACAGTTCAGGAAGTCCTCAGCCTTGGCCAGCCAATCAATATCCCGTACCGTCTTTCGTCCAACAGGTAAAGCCCCAGGAGCCCCTCCAACTACTGAACATTCAGGGGCCGGATGCGACACAGAGTGAGGACAAGGCGCAGAGGCTGGACGCCGACTGGATGAAGCCTGCGGCCATGGTTCCCAACAGAAAGATTTCTTCGGAGCCATGGAGATAATGTGCCACCTACCCATATGTATATATATATATATATATATATATATATATATATATATATATATATATATATATATACGTTAATCTGACTCTTCTTATTCTCTATCTCCGACCAATTTGGTAAACATGGGGTATTCAATTATAGAAAAGAATATGTTAAGTTTAATCGTTAATTAACTAAAAATGATTAGCCCTTAAGTTTCAACTCGAGTTTCAAAAGGGTCAAACCAAACCAATCGAGTTGAGCATATGGTCTGGTAACATTATGTTAATTCAAACCAAACTAAACTAAACCAAACCCAAGTCTCAAGTTTAATGGCATTGTGGCTCAGGATGTGTTAGTATTCATCCGAATGCGTAAGTTAATAAGTTTTCATGATACCTCTATTTTTATTTAAATGATATTTCTTACTTTTAGTTAATAAGTTTTCATGATACCTCTATTTTTATTTGTCATTTAATTTTACTTCTTGTCGTGTAATCAATTCTGTTGGAGTGTGTAATAGTGGGTCAAACCAAACCAAAGTCTCAAGTTAAATGACACTGTGGCTCGGGATGTGTTAGTATTCGTCCGAAAGCGTACGCTAAAATTAGTCATCCCCGGATCATTTTAAGCCCCTAACAGTCGATTGCCCACGGTTGTTACCAATCCAAACCAATCTCTTTTCATCGAACCATACGTGCTGAACCAATCACTTTCAGTCGAACATATTAATTCAAAAATTACTTTCAACGTTAATGAGATTTCTTACTTTTAGTTAATAAGTTTCCATGATACCTCTATTTTTATTTGCCATTTAATTTTACTTGTTGCAATGTAATCAATTCTATTCGAGTGTGCAATAGTGGGTCAAACCAAACCAAACCCAAGTCTCAAGTTAATGGCACTGTGGCTCGGGATGTGTTAGTATTCGTCCGAACACGTATGCTAAAAGTAGTCATCCCCGGATCATTTTGAGCCCCTAATAATCGATTGTCCACTATTGTTACCAATCCGAACCAATCTATTTTCATCAAACCATACTAAGCCGAACCAATCGCTTTCAGTCGAACATATGGTCCGGTAACATTAATGTTAATTCAAAAATTACTTTCAACATTAATGAGATTTCTTACTTTTAGTTAATAAGTTTTCATGATACCTCTATTTTTATTTATCATTTAATTTTACTTCTTGTCGTGTAATCAATTCTATTGGAGTGTGCAACAGTGGGTCAAACCAAATTTTAGTAGGTATAGTTCACAATTTTCAAAGCAAAAAGTTATTCTATTAATTGTTTAATGGGTATAGATAACATTTTACAAAGTAAAAGATTACTTATTAATTTTTCTTAAAATTAGATCCCATCAACAAAATTTATCTGGCAGCATAGACCACCTTGAAGAATGTTTTCTTAAAAAAATGTCAAAAATAATGTCAAAAATATTTTGTTATAGTAACAAATATTAAAATTAAGGTAGTATTAAAAATAACATTAACAGAAAAACTAAAATTATTATTAAATTAAATTTAAACTTAGATCCCATGAATAACGTGTCGCTGGCAGCGTAAACCAAGTTGAAGAATGTTGTCTCAAAAAAGTTTCTTGCATTCATATAGTTGATGAAGTACATGATTTCAGATTTACATAGCCAGTTCTTCCCTAAATATTTTACACAACTGTTCTAAAGTTGTGTTCACTATAATTTGCACAGGAATTCCAGACTCAGTCTTGTTAGTATCACTAACAGTAGCCTCATTCAACCATTGGAATGCACTGTTACATTTCCAACATTGTAAGAATCTTCTTCCCTTGCTGTGGCTCCTTTTTGACATAAAGATAGCTCTTTTTCCTCCACAATTTGGATTAGAGAAAGTGGTTTCTTCCCAAGGACATTATTTCTTCCAATGACCTAAGTGACTGCATGTGAAACAACCTTTCCTTCGAATTGTTGAATGTGAACTTCCATATTTTGCTTCCAATATAGCAACATACAGCCACAGAAAACCCAAGTAGAGGGGGCACTTCAAAAATTTTCTACCCGAATTTGACTTCGTATTTGACTTCGAAAAGTACCTAATCCCCTTGCAGTTTTTGATATTGTAAGGTGAGCTCAAAAATGAACAATCATCTGCAAGGTGAGTGTTCTTCGAACAAAACTGATATTTCTTATGAATTAAACAAAAAGAAAAATATTAGAGAGCCACGTAATAGTTTGAAAATGGAAGAGAGAGTGGAAGATAGAACCAACACCATTACCTGTGTTGCAGAGTGTGCCATGGGACCTCGATGGGCTACGATTTCTAGTTTAGCAGATAGATTGGGGATGGGTCTTTATATTAATTGTTGCCTAGTGTGACCATTATGTAAGGGGGTTTAGAGGGGAGGTTGCGACAGTAGTAAACATAGATGTAGAAGCATAAAAAATATGGGGTTCATACGGATTACAAATTGCCGCATAAGTACTTTGGGCCAAACAGGTCCGCATGAAGGAAAGCCGCTTGACTGTTCAAAGACATATGCGGCCCGTCGACAAACAGCTGTAGAAGGAAGATATGCGGCCAAGAGGAGCAGTTCGACTGATAAAGCTGACAAGTCCTGGCAAAACATGACAGTTCTGACATTTCGACAAGAAAGATAAGACGTGAGACGTCGCCCAAAAGCAGGGTTCGTACACCTCCATGCGGCCAGAAGAGTGTCATCTAAGCCGCATGAACCTTATACGGCTCAGACTTATGCGGCCCCAAAAGTCTCCAAACTTTATGCAGCCAAGAGCAACTATGATCCAAGCCGCATGAGTCTCATACGACCCTACATGATCGAAGACGGAGAAAATTATACGCAACAGGACACGTGGCAATCTGACCAAGTCCTTAACTACCCAGATTTGCTGCAACAAAATCCCAATAAATCGACAGATGGCAGCTAAAGAGTGGGTCTTCGCATGCTAATCAGCCACATGGCCGCAAGCCGTCTATGTGGCTCAAAATATATTCTACTATAAATAGAAGGGTGCCACATCCCTGCAAAAGGCTGACAACCTTCAAGAGAAAAGCAATTTCTTCATGAGCTAAAGACTGCATTAGATAGTCCACGGAGTAAGGCATAGTTGATAGCACTTTCCTGAGCCTCCACCGTCACCTCCCAGAATCAAAACTAAACAATTGTACTTAGATTGTTTCCTAGGATTTCTTTCTAGGCTTTCCTTTGTACAAGTGATCAGTTTGCTATCAATTTCAGTGTTCTGTAATACCTGTCTTTGATTTTTTTATGGCAAACACGATGGCGACTCTGCTGGGGACATCCTTCACTTCTGATGAGAAGTTCATAATGCAATCTGACGAGTCCAAGCTCGACTCTACACAGCAGATGCTTGTGGTTCGTTTTGACCAACAAGCCTTCGAGAAATTGCTCTCTGAAGGGAGCGACAGTCCGTCTCAGAAGCGAGCCAACCTAAAGAGGAATCATAAGGCGTCGGTGCGCAAAACTGTTGCCCCCGACCAAGTCCTCGAAGAAGCTCCTTCTGCAACCTAAGACGGTGACCATAACTCTCCTGCGGCTTTGTTTCCAACCGCGGAGGACCCCACTGTCCCCAAATCCAGCAGAAAAAAATACTACGATGCTGAGTTTATGGGGGCACAAGGGAAATCCATGCGGACGAAGAAGGAGCCGTATAAAGGAGATCGACAGTCTGTCCATGCAGCAGCCAACTCTGGCCGCAGGCAGCCAACTCATGTGGCAGCGAACTCTAGCAGCAGAAAGATGATCCATGCGGTAGCCAGCTCTAGCTGCAAGAAGATGGTCCATGCGATGACCAATCCTGTCTTCAAACAGGACGTCTCATGCGGCCCTGTCAGAAGCTCTGTGTTCGACTGCCTCTCATGCAGGCCCGACGCCATGCGGCTCACTAAAGATGCGGGATGTATCAATCTGGACTCCTTTTACTATGTATCTTCGGGTGCTAAGTCAAAAAAGTCTAGGGCAGTACGGGCCGAACCAGTCCAGTCAACTGTCCAAGTTGCTGACTGTCAGTGGGCCCTGTTGACTATTACACGGGCTCCTGACGAAAAGTTTTATAGAACCACCCGCGTCCAGTTCCCTAGGGCTAACGGACAGGGGGGTCTTTAAATTCTTCCTCTAAAGATCCAGAGCAAGTGCTTTTACTAACCACGGATCAGGGAGCAAATATAATGCCTAAGCGCCCATGCGCTCGGGATTCCCGAGTTCACAAGTTTGGTACAAAGGTAGAGAAGCTTCCTACCGACTTACGTGACTTGATTACTCACAAACGCAAGACGGCAGCGTCAGCATACAATGAGTCCCTCTTGGGGCGTCGTTGCACCCAAGTCATCATCAACTGCTGCTGCGATAAATCATCAGCAACTGAAGATCGGCAGTCAGTTTTCTAGCGACAGCAGCAGCTAGCACCTGTCCAAATTCCAGGGGTTGAGGATTTTCCTTTCGCCTCCTGTAATTCAACTCAAAAAGTTCCTCCTGGCAAGGGAGGAAAGAAGACAAGCTCTTCCAGCCCGGCCATCTCGGCCAGTATTGCAAGGAGACCCTCATCTGGGGAGTTCCCATCAACCACAGGGGGTATCTATTTAGGCACTCGATCCAAAAAGAAGCTTTCGGCATCCGGGGGTGCACCTTCGGCCTCTTTGAGAGTAGATGAAGCTGGGGGTAGCATTCCCCTCAATGTATGCGACAACCGGGTGTACCAAGAGCACACGCAGGGGGTAGAGATCCTCCAGAACACTGCAACAGAATCGGATTTCCCTGAGGGCCACTACCCTCACCAAGACGATACGGCTTCCTGTACAGGGGGTTGCACCCCTTCCGAGTCAGAGGAAGATGATATTCCGACATTCTCTGACGATTTCTCTATACAAGGGTACGGCACCGAGAGTACCTCTGCCACAATCCCTTCCACCTCTATCCACGTTAGGACAGTCTTTATGGCTGACGATGATCATGAAGCACCTTCTGATCGACAACAACTAGAAGTGCTGGAAGCCATGCTCCTGTCCTTGGTCAAGTTCGTGGACAAGATCAAAGCTGCCTTGCCAGCTCAACCAGCAAGGACGCCCGGGCAAACAAACTTGGGACCCGCAGTCAACGCAGACTCCAATACGACCGCCCCTCCTTTGGGTGATGATCCCGTAGCACCATCCATTCCTTCAGCTGTAGATGAAGCCACGGAGGCAATGAGGGAAATCCAGGAGCTTCGGGCAATGTTCAATGCCCGAGACTCCTCTCGGGATCTCAGAATACGGCAGCCATATCCCGTTGCATGGAGAGATATGCCTTTTCCACCGCAGTACAAGCCGTTCCATATCGATTCTTATGATGGAAAGACCTCTGCTAGTCGTTACATGACTTACTTTGAAGTCACAACCGACCACTTGCCGTATAGTGATGCCATCCTCACCCGACTATTCATCGGAGCATTGGAGGGGATCGCGTTTGACTGGTACCGCAACCTTCCCGACAACTGCATTCACTCTTTTGACGGCTTCAAACACATGTTCTTGGAAAGATTTTATGAAGTGGGACATGACGTAACGATGTCGTCTCTCATGGACGTCGTTCAGGAAGAGAGGGAGCTAACGAGGAACTACATCGAGCGGTTCTGCCAAACCGCAATGAGATTGCCCCAAGGCAATCCCGAGAGCTCCTTGATTGAAATCTGCCAGAAGAAGTTGCTCCCCGCAATTAGCTTCTAGATGGGCGACAATCAGTTCAGGGATTGGACAACCTTCATCATAAGTGCTACCAACGCAGAGGCAAAATTGAAGAAGGCTCGCCAGTTGGGATTACATATCCCAGATGGAGAAGACAAGGGCAGACGTCCTGGGTCCACCTCCAGTAACAGCAACAGTGGTACTACCACTAACCGGGACAACAAGGGCAAACAGGCCATGGTCACTGATGCGACTCAGAAGCTCGAACAAAAACAGGCGAAAGGTTCGTGGCCCAAGATCAATTACTCATTTGAAGATAGTCATGTCAAACCTATCTTCGATATACTCTTGCAAGGGGGTAGGATCCAGCTCCATCCACCAAGGTGCGAGCCCTGAGCAGCAGAGATGGAAGACCTAAAGTATTGTCACTTTCACCGCTATGTCCATCATGCCACTCATGATTGCTTCAATTGAAGCGGTACATTCAGAGTCTTATCGACTCCAAAGCTCTGTCGATAGACTTTGAAGAGGTTACCGTGGCGGCAAACATGGTATCTATTCAGTTCGGCGACTTCCCTCCGACAAGTACTCCTGACGGGGTTATACCGGTCCCTCGGGCAACGATGGAGGTTACTAATCTTCCACCCGTCCAGAGCCAAACATCTGGATTGGTACCTCTCACCACATCGCGAGGAGAGATCATGTGGGTACATCCAGACTTGGTGCCTGAAGTTACCCAGGGGGTGTCATCTCCTACCAACAAGAAGAAGGGCAGGAAGTCTAGAGCCTGCCACACAATTTTAGTCAAAGCTGAAGAAGCTGCAGATGTTGTTACCCGGTCTGGAGCACAAGTCCATCCCGCACAGGATAGTCCAGCCGAAGATCCTCAACCGACAACTTTGCCTCCCTCTGATATTCCAAGGCCATCTCAGCCTCCACTGGCGGACAAATCCAAGACAACGGAAACCCGTTTCGATAGGCCACTCCACAATGATGTACTTCAGGGACTGGAGAGACCTTACAACCTCGACATATTAGCACAATTGACTAATACGCCAGCAAAGTTGTCGCTATATGAGCTCCTAAGGCTCTCCAAGGATCTTCGTGTCGCATTAAGCGAAGCACTCCAGAATGCTGATGCCTACTTAGCTCAGGTCAAGCCTCCAGGAGAAGACCTGCCAACAGATCTACAGGACGGTGATAGTACAGATGCAATGCCTAACATCATATTTACTCCTTAGGACATGTTGATCAAGTCCAATTTGCATGATCGCCCCTATACTACACGGGATACATAGGCGACATCAAGGTAGATCGGATGCATATCGACCCTGGCTCGTCAATAAGCATCATCCCGAAAAGCTTGCTCCAACTTTTTGGCATCCCTATGCATCGGCTAGCGGCAACCAATACTGCCATTAGCAGTTTTAACTCAGGGAGAAGCTATCCCCTAGGGAAGATCCGGTTGAAGTGCCAGATTGGTGACCTGAAGATGGAAGTTACCTGCTACGTCATAGATGCAGACACCTCCTACAACATCCTCCTGGGACATCCGTGGATACATGACTATATGATCGTGCCATCCATCCTTCACCAGTGTTTCAAATATGTCAGTAAGCACGATTCCGTGAAGACCGAATTCGTCGACATTGATCCCTTCAAAGGGGTTGAATCTTATTACTCTTCGAAGGCTTGTCTATATGACGAATCCAGGAAATATATAACGGACGAGCTGGAAGCCATCACAAGGTCAGAAGAACCCTTGAGAATTCGTCTCCAAGCCCGCAAACCGGGCAGGGCCGCACCCCTTATCGCAACCTTGCATAAAGAGGTGCTCAGTTCTCCTGCCACACCTACGCAGTTGGAACCAATGGTCATCCGTCTTCCGAGATCCAACCAAGAGCCAAAACCTATCATAGGACCAATGGTGATCCGGTTGCCAAAGTCCAATCAAAGGAAGCAGGAAGATGCAAGGCCCTCTGCAACACCGATGGTTATCCGATTACCAAAATCTACTCTAAGGTGACCAGAATACACAAAGTCCCTTGCTGAGCCCATTGTCATCCGTCTTCCCAAGATGAGTCAGCAGCCAAGTGTCGATCCAACACTCTCAGGCAAATCAATACCTCAAACAGAACCCCTGGTGTCAAGCTGCCCAAGACAGCATTTCGATCTCTAAGCTCGCAGGGGGTAGCCAAGGAGGACGAAGAACTCGCCAAATACGTGGTTACACAGGTGGATAGCCCATTTCCTGATGATGTAATCCCTGTCGATAAAATCCCTTATTTTATCAATAAGAGGCTGTCGTTAGACTATTCTGAGTATGATAAGCCTAATCTAACGTATGCCGCACGGGACTGTCTAGACGTTAGCCTGCACACACAGGTGACAACCGTCCATACCCCAAATCGACTTGCTCCCATAAAAGGCGCTTACTTTCCGGTCCTAGACAGAAGAGGATAGGATCATACAATCATCTTTGGCCGAAAAGAAGGTCCTCAATCTTTCACGCCACAAGAGTCCTGCCTCGAACCCGACGCTGGAAGACTACCGCTCTACTTGTATAGTCCTCAAGCCAGGTACTTCATGCAAAAGTAGGGGTACGACATGGAGGCTACCCCGGGTCTAAATTATAGTAGTGGTCGACGATTGCCTCTACAGCTGCCGGCACCGGCAGGGAAGCCTCGGGATCATTATCACAAATCCAGACGCGGCCTCGGGTATGTTACTCCACCAACAACGTCCAAAAGTTCTGACGAAGAATGCGAGTGGCACTCCCATTCGTCCGAGTCACCCATTTACGCTCCGATAGCAGTATTGGAGATATATTCAGACAGACATTATCTGCCAATATAACATCCACTGATATCAAAGAAGAAGACGAAGACCTACTTGAACCACTTGAGTTGGAGCCGTGGGTCCAGCAACTAGATGCACAATGGGAGAAATGCTTTGAACTTCGTGATCCTCCCACTGAAGATGAGGTTATACAAGTGAACCTCGGCGATGAATCCTCTCCAAAGCCAATCTTCGTCAGTAAAAGTCTGACAGACGACGAGCGGGAGTTGTTGTTACAACTCGTCAGAGAATACATCGACGTCTTCACCTGGAGCTATGAAGACATGCCAGGGCTAAACCCCGAGATTGCACTCCATAAGCTCAATATTTATCCGGACGCAAAACCAGTCAAGCAACAGCAGCGGCAATTTCGTCCAGACATTATGAATTCCATCGAAACGGAAGTAAACAAGCTTATAGCTAGCAGTTTCATCCGTGAAGAGCAGCACCCAGACTAGGTAGCCAACGTAGTGCCAGTCATCAAGAAGAACGAGAAAATCTGAATCTGTATCGATTTTTGTAATCTGAATGCGACATGCCCTAAGGATGAATTCCCTCTTCCGATCAGGGATATAATGATCGATAATACATGTGGTTTCGAGCGCATGTCCTTTATGGATGGCTTTTCAGGATACAATCAAATCAAGATGGCTCCTGATGATGAGAAGCATACATCGTTTCGAATGTCGATCGGCGTAATATTGTTATACGGTCATGTCCTTTGGCCTGAAGAACGCCAGTGCTACATATCAACGGGCTATGAGTGTCATCTTCAGAGATCATTTACGCAAGACGGTGGAGTGTTACGTAGACGACATCGCCGTCAAGTGCCTCACCAAAAATGATCATTTACATGATTTGAGAACAGTGTTCGACCTCATGCGGGCACACAACCTGAAGATGAATCCTACTAAGTCTTTTCTGGGGGTGTCCAACGGAAAGTTCTTGGGCTTTGTCATTACTTCCCGGGGCATTCACATAGATCCTGATAAAACAAAAGCAATCCTGAAGATCAATCCACCAAAGAACCTCCGCGAACTCCGTGGCCTTCAGGAAAGAATAGCCTATATCAGGAGGTTTATATCTAACCTCTCAGGGCGATGCCAACCCTTCACTCAACTCATGAGAAAAGGTGTCTCTTTTGTGTGGAACGAGGAATCTCAGCGTGTCTTTGATGATATTAAGGAGTACCTGATGAATCTGCCTGTTCTGGTAGTCCCGGTCGCCGGAAAGCCCTTTCTGCTCTATGTTACACTACCATGGAGAAGGAGTGTCTTAGTGTTCGCCATTCAGAAAATACGACACTATGTGACAGGGCAGACCATATATATCACTACAAGAAAAAACCTCTTTTACAACGTTCCATCTACAACACTTGCCGAAAACGTTGTAAATATGGGGGGTCTTCTACAACCATTATTGTAAAATACATGTACAAACAATGTTTTGTATTCAAACATCATGACTTCTACAATGGTAATTCTCAAAAGTTGTGTATTACTGTCTTCAACAACGTTTTCTTAACATTACGATATTTATTAATTTTGACAACATTTTCTTAATGTTGTCTAAGTTATTAATTTTGACAATGTTTTTGAAACATCGTCAAAATATCATAATCAACAACGTTTATCAACAGTTGTACATGTTTCATGTTTTACAATATTTATTTAATATTGTAAAATTAATTCTATTTTACCACTTTATATAGACTTTGTATATGTAATGTCGTTTTATAATGTTTAAGAATCATTGTAAAATGGTTATATTCAACAACTTTTATAAAATGTTGTAAAGATGTGTATTTCACAATGTTGTAAATTTATCTTCAAAATGTTGCTAGGATGATATTATTTCGAGATATTTAGACTTTGGGTCTCAAATAAGATTTAAAATTTGTGTTTGGATCTCTACGTTATACATAATTAGTGTTTAGGTTTCAAAAGTGTCACCAAAACTAATTAGTGACACTTTTGGTGACACTTTTGAGACATTAGTGACACTTTTGAGACCCAAACACTAATTATGTATAATATGGAGACCCAAACACAAATTTCAAAAATTATTTGAGACCCAAGTCTAAATATCTCTATTATTTCAAATGTTGGTCTTATTAGGTCAACACCTCATTTGGCTGCTCGTGCTTAAATGGATCTATCACATGCTAAAACCTCCCAAGATATATATATATATATATATATATATATATATATATATATATATATATATATATATATATATATATATATATTACATATATATATATTTTTATATATATAATTAATATATATATATATATATATATTTTAATATATATATATATATATATATATATATATATATATATAGCCAAGAATATATATATATATTAAAAAATATATATATATATAGCCAAGAACTAATGGTCAAGTGGTTATTAGAGTGAGACATATCCCTCCAGAGGTTACAGGTTTGAGCAACGGGGGAAGCACATTTAATTTCCTGTAGAAAAATTAATATGAGGGCAACCATAGTGTAGGTTGATTGCGCGCGGGTGCGATACAAGTGCGCTGCAAGTGCGAACCTTTGAACTGAGTGTGTAGCCGAGTTTGTAGGCCTTCGGGCCAGGAGTTTGTAACACAATTACCTCTTTCAATATATATATATATATATATATATATATATATATATATATAGCAAATGACCTCTAGCCTAGTGGTTAAGAGAGATGCATGCGGCCCGAGTGGTCAGGAGTTCGAATCCCAGTGGGAGCGATTCCAGAAACAATTTACATATTTCCAAAAATATATATATATATATATATATATATTGGGATAAGTAAGTTTTCTTCATTTACATGCTTTTACAACTTATTATGCTTGTATACCCTTGACGATTGTCTATTTTGTTCAACTATTTTTTTTTTTTGAATTAACTGGGAAAGAGATCTCCAATATCAGCATTGGTTAGTATCGGTAGCGACAATATCAGATTAGGATTAGCCAAACCTCTTTTACAACGTTTCAACTACAATACATCCTAAAAACGTTATAAAAGGGGGGTGTCTTCTACTTTCTTTATTACAAAAGCGTCATAAATACCTGTGTAAACAATCTTTTATATTCAAACATTAAGATTTTACAATGGTCTATCACAAAAATTGTCTATTACTATCTTCAACAATGTTTTAATAACATTGTAAAATTTATTAATTTGACAACGTTTAATTAATTTTGTCAAAGTTATTACTTTTGACAATATTTTTAAAATAGTATAAAAATATTATGTTCAACAATGTTTAGCAACTGTTGTAAACTTTCTACCTTTCACAATGTTAAACGTTGTGTATGTATTACCTTTTTACAATGTTTAAAAAATATTGTAGAAGTATTATATTCAACAACTTTTACAAAATATTGTAAAAGATGTGTATTTCACTATATTTATACAATATTGCAAATTTATGTTTATTTTGGGACAAATATTGTGAATGTATTTTTCTTCTCACTATTTTAAATTGCACATCCATATGTTTGACAAAAAAAGAGACAATCCATCATAAATTACATGTTTATTATGTGTGTGGGTGTATAGGGGGTGAATTTCCCCCCAAATGTTTCATTCTCCCTCCAAAAATAGAAGTCGTCTTCTATTATTTAAATTAGTTACTACAAGTTGTGACTAGTTGACAAATCATTAATTATGATTATTGAATATGGTGTCTTTTTATATTGTTTAATTTAGCTTGAGTTGGTAAAGAACTTTAAAGGAACAAAGTAAGTCACTTTCTTGCTAACAACATGTACATATTGTGTGGCACCAATCAAACAGCTGCACAATGGAGCAGACAAGCACTAAGTATATGCAGTAGTTGCATTCGTTTGCTGCGTCAACTAAACCACAATAAGGCAGAACACGACAGTAACATCAGTTGCATCGAACCCAAATATTGTCCAATGAGTCATTGTAACACCACAATTTACTTCTTTGCATCTTGACCTATTGCAAATTAATCAAGCATGTCCCTTCGTAAATTGTCACATATGTACCATTTGTAGTTCAATATCACCGGAAGAGGATAAACTTATTGGTGGTGGCCAAGTGTGTCCGTCGTAGCGACCACATATATGATAGTGCGAGATTAGGGACTTTGATAGCTTAATTGTAGAATATACTGTTGCAATACACAAACGCTTGTTACAAGATATGTCGTACAAAATTAATCTAGACATAGAATATAAAAATTATATATAATAACAAATATAAATTGTTGACCAGATATAAACAATTTTCTCCAGCTCGAAGTCACAATAACATCCAAAATCTATTGATAACCAATATTTCATGTAACTCACGATCATGAGAATTGTTTTATATGCACATCTATAGTTAGTATTACATGCAACATATATTAAGTAGTCCAAAACATCCCTAGACTTTTGAAATATTTATTTGCCATTTTCCAAAAACTCTCAGGGCCCTACCCTACACATAAGGGTCCCGTGGCAGTGGACATGGAAACAATTGCAACTTGCAACAGAAAAGTATAAAGGACTAAGGAAACAAAAAAAAAGTTTGGACTCCACTCTCCACTCTTTTGAACCATGATCAGTCTTCTTTTACTTTTTATGTGTAAAGTATAAAAATGTACTTAGTCGAAAAAAGTATGAAACATGTATTGGTAACGGTTTAATTTGACTCAGCGGCATATGAATAATTAAAATTAAAGGGAGTTGTAATTGTCAATAAGGGGGCGTTCGGTATGCGGAATACTATATAGCCAAGAATTCTATAATTCCGAAAATCAGATTATAAGTAATTAAATTCTTTGGAAAATTACATTACCATGTTTGGTGAGTATATAAATTCCCAGGAATAAAAAAACAAAATAAAAAAAAATCCAAAGAGGAAATAACGTCAAAAAGGTAAAAAGAAGTAAAACCGACATAAAATGATTTTAAAAAATCGACAAAAAACAAACAAAAAAAGATCAAAAGCGAAAAAAATAAAAAATTAAATAAAACGACCCAAAAAAACCCCAAAAGTGAAAAAAAACGACAAAAGGCAAAATACGAAAAAAAACGACAAAAGCAACAAAAAGCCAAAAAAAACAAAAAACACAAAAAAAGATAAAAAAACAAAAAAGACAAAAATAAAAAAACAAAAAACGACAAAAAACGACAACAAACTACTTAAAAACGACAAAAAGGACAAAAACGAGAAAAAAACAACAAAAAACGATAAAAAAGATAATGAATTACCAAAAAGCGACAAAAAGAACAAAAAAAGACAAAAACTTTAAAAAAAAAGAAAAAGGACAAAAATAACAAAAAAAACGACAAAGAACGATAAAAAAATGAAAAAAAAAAAGACCAAAAAGCGGCAAAAAAAACGATAAACATGACAAAATGTCCAAAAAAAAATGAGAAAAATGACAATAACTACTACAAAAATGACAAAAAGGAAAAAAATTACAAAAAAGCGACCAAACGACAAGAACGATAAAAATGACAAAAAAGTCCAAAAAATTCAAAAATAAACTACCAAAAAATGACAAAGACAAAAAAACGACCAAGAAGCAGCAAAAACGTTAAAAACGCAAAAAGACGACAAAATGTCCAAAAGAAGAACAAAATGACAAAAAATACTACAAAATCGACAAAAAAGAAAAAGGACAAAATAGATTTTAAAAAGGACAAAATATGACAAAAAAGCGGCAAGAAACGATACAAAGACAAAAACCGATAAAAGGAAAAAATTGATAAAAATGAAAATAACGTTAATGATCAAAAAAGAAGGAGAAAATTTAAGTTTTTTTTTTGTCCGGGCAGAAAAAAATATACCCATCTATTTTTAAGGGATAAGGGTATTTCTAATTCCCGAAAGTAAATTTTTATAGCCCAAATAAACATCGTAATAGATTCCCACCCTAAAATTTTCAAGGAATAAAAAAATACCGCATACCAAACACCCCCTAAATCTTTCACAATGTCCAAGAATTTTAAGTGGGTTACCAAATTATCATTAATTTATAAGGGAAGATATATATTTTTTTTAAAAAAACTGTAATAAATTGATGATAGTTTTGGTAACCATCTTAAAAATTCTTGGACATTTGGCAATTGTCCAAATTAAAACATGATAAATAACATAAGTGTGTTTGGTCACGAGAAATTTAGTGAAAGAACCAAAAATAAATTTGGTTCTCACTACACCAAAACAAGCAATTTGTAGGCATTATTTTTTAGTTGTAACGATTAGTACATTTACAAATTTATAACGGTAATTAACGTGATAATAATTAAATGAATGTTATTGAATTAAAACTTTATGTTTGATTTATTGAAATAAACGTTACAAAAATTACAATTTTATTTTTTATTATTTTTATAATTTTTGTAATAGTAAAAATTGTTACAAAAGTTCAATACATTGTCAAAATTGAATCACATGGCTTCCACGTGACTCAAGGAAATTGTTACAAACAGAACTACTCTCTTTTTTTAACTTCTCCCGCACATTTTTTCGTCTTTCCCTCTCCTTCCCATCTCTTTCTTTCTAGCTTCCTCTCCTTTCCCTAAATCTCTTTTATGTCCACCAAAATCCCTCACTCTAGAATTCCTTCTCCCAAATCCTTCATCTTTGCCTGCTCCTCCTCTTCCTCTTTCTGGGAGAGAGACGAGCAATGATGGCTCCGCGAAGAGCAGTAAAGGCTGCTGGAGGAGTCCGGATGGCGATCGGAGGGGGAGTCGCTACTTAGCCAGATTGTCGGCCGCCCTCTGCCATCGGATAGAGGCCACGGAGCACCACCGCGCACTGGAGGAACCTTCCATGGCTTTGCCGCTGCTGGAGGAGGAAACAGAAGTGAGTACCATCTTCACCAAATTGGGACCTACCTGTTGGAGTGGGTGGGGTTCCCAACCTATGTGGAGAAGATCCCGGAGTGAGACGAGCGCCGTCCGATGTCGGAGAAGCTCGGGAGTAGTTGTTGCTGCTGCTGCTGCCCCAAAAGGGGTTCTGGACCAAGTCTGCCGAGTTCGGGCCGAACTCGGTCCCAGGCCGAGTTCTGGCCGAACTCGGTCTGGCCGTTCCAGGGTTTGGCCATCCAGTGCTGGTTGCCCCACACAGAGTTCTGGCCGAACTCTGTGTGTCGGGGGGCTGAAGTGGATTTCAGGATGAGTTTTCATCATTGGATTTAATCCAACGGTCCAGGTTGGTTGCGGGATTAGGGAGATATATTGAGTTTTTTCAACCCTAATTCATAATCGCATTATCGCATTGGACAACACAAGTTTGAGAGAGAAGGAGGCAAGAGTGCCATTGCAACTTCGGAGAAGAAGACGGAGGATCGAAGGTCGTTTTCGAAGGAGATCGTGTTTCGGGTAATCTCTACTCGTCGTTCTCGTTCTTCGTAGCCTTGTGATCATTGTTCTTGTCTCTGAGTGTTGTGGGGATCCGATTTGGATCGGAAGGAGTTTGTAGAGGGTGTAATTCTTCTATTCCATTAGTGGAGGCTTCTCAGGGTTGGACTCCGATCGTCCCGTGGTTTTTCCCGCAAGGGTTTCCACGTCAAAAATTCTCTGTGTCTGCGTGGTTGTTTTTGTGTGCTTGTTTTTGGGTTCATGCGTTGTTTGCTCGGTCCTCTCGCAGGTACTCTCCGGTTTGGGAAAAGGTTTCCGCGCTTCTTTTCCAACAGAGTGGTATCAGAGCATAGGTTTTGTTCTGGCTGATACCAACAGAGTGGTATCAGAGCATAGGTTTTGTTCTGGCTGATACCAACAGAGTGGTATCAAAGCTTTGGGTTCAAAGGGTGTCAGGAGTTGACAGAGGAACCAGAGAGGAGAGATGGATGCGAAGCCGGTGCGCATGGTGAACCTTAATGGCACAAACTATCATTATTAGTAGAGCAAGATGAAGGATTTGCTATTTGTCAAGAAGCTGCATCTACCTGTGTTTGCAACCGAGAGGCCCAGTGATAAATCCGAGGAGGACTGGAAGTTCGAGCACATACAGGTGTGTGGGTACATACGGCAGTTTGTTGATGAGAACGTGTACAACCACGTTGCCAATATTGAGCACGCGAAGACGTTGTGGGATAAGCTGGAATCCTTGTATGCGAAGAAGACCGGGGTAAACAAGTTGTTCCTGATCCGAACGATGATGGGTCTGCAGTACAAGGATGGGGCGTCTATTACGGATCACTTGAGTAATTTCCAGGGCGTGGTTGACCAGCTATCTTCTATGGGAGTCAAGTTCGACGACGAAGTTCAGGGACTGTGGCTGTTGTGTACCTTGCCAGACTCGTGGGAGACCGTACGAGTATCTATGATCGCTTCTGCTCCAGAGGGCGTGGTCAGT
This sequence comes from Iris pallida, assembly GCA_029216955.1. Taxonomy (NCBI): domain Eukaryota; kingdom Viridiplantae; phylum Streptophyta; class Magnoliopsida; order Asparagales; family Iridaceae; genus Iris; species Iris pallida. The sequence goes on along the minus strand of JANAVB010016400.1, from coordinate 9,704,889 downwards.
CTGGAGTTTGCCAAGAGCGGGGTGTTGAATGAAGAGATACAGAGACGTTCTCAGGGTACTTCATCTACATCCCACCACTCAGAGGCACTTGTTTCAGAGAGCCGCGGAAGGGGCAAAAGCAGGGGTCCAGGTGGTGGCAGAGACAAGAGCAGGGGGAAGTCCAAGGGTCGTTACGAGGACTCAGAGTGTTATCATTGCGGTAAGAAGGGCCATATCAAGCGAAATTGTTTCGCTTGGAAGAAGGAGAAGAAGGGCGACAAGGGGAAGCAAGAAGAGAACACTACAGCGGCGGCCTCGGTGCATGGAGGCGATGTGATCGTCGTAGGTGATGAGGTCATTACTAACCTCGCCTGCGATGACAATTCTTGGCTGGTGGACTCAGGGGCTTCAGCACATGTATCTCACAATAGGGTACTGTTTGCCACTTACACGACAGGCGACTGTGGCGTGTTGAAGATGGGCAACGGAGATGTGTCGAAGGCGGTTGCCATTGGAGATGTGCATTTGAGAACGAAGACGGGTGCGGTTCTTGTTCTCAAGGATGTTCGTCATGTCTCTGATATCCGTTTCAACCTGGTGTCGGTTGGAAGGTTGGATGACGAGGGATTCTTCAGTCTCTTCGGGAATAGTCAGTGGAAGCTTTCCAGAGGTTCGATGGTGATTGCCAGAGGAAGCAAGAAGTCCGATCTCTACTATATGGAGGGGAGCGCAGAGGGGGCACAGGAGGTGAACGCAGTCAGTGACGCGTCTACCGAGTTGTGGCACAGGCGGCTCGGCCATATCAGCGAGAAGGGGATGAGCTACTTGGTGAACAGGAAAGTGATTCCGGGGCTCAAGTCTACAAAGTTGGAGAAATACACGCACTGTTTGGCTGGGAAGCAAAGTAGGGTGTCTTTCCAGAGTCACCCAAGTTCGAGGAAGCCGGCGTTGCTCGAGTTGATTCACTCGGATGTCTGCGGTCCTATGAAGGTAAAATCTCTTGGTGGTGCTTCTTACTTTATGACTTTTATTGATGACTGTTCCAGGAAGGTTTGGGTCTATGCCTTAAAGACCAAGGATCAGGTGCTGCCTACTTTCAAGGAGTTTCAGGCCTCCGTTGAAAGGGAGACGGGCAAGAAGTTGTTGTGTGTTCGGTCCGACAATGGCGGCGAATACATCGGTCCCTTTGATGCGTATTGCAGAGAGCAAGGGATACGACACCAGAAGACTCCGCCAAAGACACCTCAGCTCAATGGTGTAGCGGAGCGCATGAACAGGACACTGATGGAGAGGGTGCGGTGTTTGCTGTCAGAAGCAAACTTGCCGAGCAGTTATTGGGGTGAGGCTCTTCTCACAGCTGCTTATATTATTAATTTGTCTCCTAGTGCTCCTTTGCAGGGTGATGTGCCTGAAAAAGTATGGTACGACAAGGAGCCGTCATACAGTCACCTGCGGGCGTTTGGTTGTAAAGCTTTCGTGCATGTACCGAAGGACGAGAGGACCAAACTTGAGCCGAAGACGAGGCGATGCGTCTTTGTCGGCTATGGTCGGGATGAGTTTGGCTATAGACTCTACGACCCAGTGGAAGGAAAGCTCTACAGAAGCAGGGACGTGGTGTTCGTCGAGGATCAGACCATGACCAACACTCAGGATTCCGAGATGCCTTCTGAGGCTGAGGAATTGCCTGAATTAGAGTCATTTCGCTTTGAGCAGTTTCCAGAGGACATCGCAGAGGATCCAGTTATGGGGGAGCCGGTACATGGAGTTGCTCCCAACCTTGATCATCAGCCTGCTGATGGTGGTCAGGGTGTCCCTCAGGAGGATGAGCATGCCGGAGAGGTAGTTCCTGAAGGGGAGGAGGCTGTCGGTATACAGCCATCACCAGTGGCTCCACTGAGAAGGAGCAACAGGGATCGTCGACCATCTACGAGATACTCGCCGGATGAGTATGTGCTATCTGACTGATGGGGGAGAGCCCGAAAGTTTCGCAGAGGCTATGGAAGACGAACACAGGCAGGAGTGGATGGTGGCTATGCAGAAGGAGATGAGTTCCTTGCACACCAATTCTACTTATGATCTGGTGCGGTTGCCAAAGGGCAAGAAGGCTTTGAAAAATTGATGGGTGTTCAGAGTGAAGCAGACGGATGATGCTACTCGCCCTCGATACAAAGCGAGGCTGGTAGTCAAGGGCTACGGTCAGCGGAAAGGCGTGGATTATGACGAAATCTTTTCGCCTGTCGTCAAGCATTCGTCTATTCGGGTGGTGCTAGCATTAGCAGCCAGTTTCGACTTGGAGGTCGAGCAGATGGACGTGAAGACGGCGTTCCTCCACGGTGATCTTGAGGAGGAGTTGTACATGGAGCAGCCGGAGGGATTCTGTGAGAAGGGCAAGTCACATTTGGTCTGCCGGTTGAGGAAGAGCTTGTATGGTCTGAAGCAGGCTCCGAGGCAGTGGTACAGAAAGTTCGAGTCGTTTATGGGGGAGCATGGTTATGCACGGACGACGTCGGACCATTGTGCATTTATGAGGTATTTTGCCGATGATGATTTTATCATCTTATTGCTCTATGTTGATGATATGCTATTAGTGGGTCGGAATGCCACTAGGATAGCGGAGTTGAAGCGCCAACTGGGCGCGGCCTTCTCTATGAAGGATTTGGGCACAGCGAAGACTATTCTTGGGATGGAGATCAGCCGAGAGAGAGAGTCCAAGCTGCTACACTTGTCCCAAAAGAAGTACATTCACCGGGTACTTCAGCGTTTCGGGATGGACGGGTCGAAGAAAGTGAGTACCCCCCTCGCGGCTCACTTTAAGTTCACTGAGGAGCAGTGTCCATCTACCGAGGACGAAAAGGAAGATATGGAGCGGGTTCCATATGCTTCAGCTGTGGGAAGCCTTATGTATGCCATGGTGTGTACGAGGCCAGATATTGCTCATGCAGTTGGTACGGTTAGCAGGTATCTTTCGAATCCTGGAAGGGTACACTGGAGTGCGGTCAAGTAGATTCTACGATATCTTCAGGGCACTGCTGGTCGGAGACTTTCCTTTGGTGGTGACGAGCCGAAGCTGGTTGGGTATACCGATGCTGATATGGCTGGAGATGTAGACACGAGGCGATCGACTTCAGGCTACGTGATGATGTTTGCGGGAGGAGCAGTGTCGTGGCAGTCGCGATTGCAGAAGTGTGTTGCCTTGTCGACGACGGAGGCAAAATACATTGCGGCGACGGAGGCTTGCAAGGAGCTGTTGTGGATGAAGAAGCTGTTGCAGGAAATGGGACTGAAGCAAGAGCAGTATACTTTGCTTTGCGACAGTCAGAGTGCTATCCATCTTGTGAAGAATCAGACGTTTCATAGCCGGTCCAAGCACATCGAGACCCGGTATCATTGGATACGGGATGTGGTTGAGAAGAAGGACGCGGAGCTTGAGAAGGTGCATACAGATGACAACGGAGCTGATATGTTCACGAAGATTCTACCAAGGGGGAAGTTTGAGTACTGCAGGCAGATCGTCGGGATGACGACGTCCTCCCCATAGTTGTGAAGGGGGAGATTTGTTGGAGTGGGTGGGGTTCCCAACCTATGTGGAGAAGATCCCGGAGTGCGACGAGCGCCGTCCGATGTCGGAGAAGCTCGGAAGTAGTTGTTGCTGCTGCTGCTGCCCCAAAAGGGGTTCTGGACCAAGTCTGCCGAGTTCGGGCCGAACTCGGTCCCAGGCCGAGTTCTGGCCGAACTTGGTCTGGCCGTTCCAGGGTTTGGCCATCCAGTGCTGGTTGCCCCACACAGAGTTCTGGCCGAACTCTGTGTGTCGGGGGGCTGAAGCGGATTTCAGGATGAGTTTTCATCATTGGATTTAATCCAACGGTCCAGGTTGGTTGTGGGATTAGAGAGATATATTGAGTTTTCTCAACCCTAATTCATAATCGCATTATCGCATTGGACAAGACAAGTTTGAGAGAGAAGGAGGCAAGAGTGCCATTGCAACTTCGGAGAAGAAGACGGAGGATCGAAGGTCGTTTTCGAAGGAGATCGTGTTTCGGGTAATCTCTACTCGTCGTTCTCGTTCTTCGTAGCCTTGTGATCATTGTTATTGTCTCTGAGTGTTGTGGGGATCCGATTTGGATCGGGAGGAGTTTGTAGAGGGTGTAATTCTTCTATTCCATTAGTAGAGGCTTCTCAGGGTTGGACTCTGATCGTCCTGTGGTTTTTCCCGCAAGGGTTTCCACGTCAAAAATTCTCTGTGTCTGCGTGGTTGTTTTTATGTGCTTGTTTTTGGGTTCGTGCGTTGTTTGCTCGGTCCTCTCGCAGGTACTCTCCGGTTTGGGGAAAGGTTTCCGCGCTTCTTTCCCAACACTACCGTCGCCAAGATAGGACATGGTCTTTCCCCCATGCCAGACATTTTCCCTCGTGAATTCCTAAAGGAGCTATCAGAATTCCAGGTCCCTCCATACCTCTATACATTTTTTCTTTGTTGTTGTTGCTTCTTACATATTCGATCATAGTCCTCACACAAAAAATTCGACTTGACTTGTAGAATCAGTAGCTGTAGCATGAGAAACGTTACCAATCATTTCATTTTTTGGCTTAAGGAAAATTAATAAAGAAGCAGCACATGAAGACCCATGCTCATACTCCTGTGATCTTGCATAATACTTATTGATGTGCTTCTGCACATGGTTCCAACGTTAGAATATATGCATGTGAGTTTATCCAAGGTTAAAATTTGGGCTACTAACATAAATTGGTCATAGCTAAACTATCGAACGAGCCGACTTGGGAGCTAGGGCTCTAAGTAACAACTGTTGCCCTTGCAGAATACTAGATGTGATCGACGGATATCAATAGCGCTAAAAAGGAGGCCAGAATGTTGTATACTCTCCTCATAATCATCGTAGAGTTCTTCTCCTAGTTCGGTGACCATAAGGGGAAGCCTGGATGAGGGGACGGTAGCGGAGGACATTATTGAAAGCCCTAATTTTGTAATATATGTTTTTTCTAAATTTTTGCTATAATTTCTATTCGAATTTTGCACTGAATGTTTGCATATTCTGAGTTAATTTTATTGAAAGCCCTAATTTCTGTTATGATTGTTATTTTGTGTGCTGATTTTAGCGACCTCTATGAGTCATCTTCCATCTCACAACTGGTATACTTCTTCTATCCTATTATTTTTTTATCATCATCTTATTTTTCTCTCCTCTATATCATGTGACATTCCTATGTAGCAATTCCTGTCAACAAGCAACTCTATAGAATCATTATTTCTTTTTTACTGCTGGGGCAGCAGATATTGTTTTCTCAACCTTCTATGTATTGATAAGTTTCTAGACTTCATATTGTGTTCTATTATTCTGAAGTTGGCTTCTACATCTATAAATAGCATATAATAGATGCATTAAACAATTGCATTTAGTTGCATAAATCTGACCTATGAGGATCTTAATATTTTGGAGTTGATTTCAGTGGTTATATCAAGCTTATAACAACTAGAATTCAGGTTAATTTCCATATCTTTTCTGATATAACAGTCTCGAAATGACTGGAAATGTCTTTTGTGCTCTCTTCTCGTCTAGTGTAAGTATGTTTGCTCCTTGATTGACCTTCTAGTTGCCCATAGTTTCCATTTCTTAGTAGTTTTAAGCTTCTATACGTCTATATTGCTTGACATTTGAATTAACAACGATGAGTTGTATTGACACTATACTTGCCTGCGTCCTAGTTGTAATAATTTGTCCTGCAAAGTGTATCATGTGGAATTTGTTAGTCTTCGGCACCATTCCTTACAGAATTATTGGATGCTTATATTTCTTTTTGGTTATAGGTGGATATCGGGAACATGAAAAATGATGAGACTTAGAATACTCCAGAAGAGCACACACATATTGTCACGGACATAAGATTTAGGCCAGACTTAACGCAGTTGGTGACATCTTCTTTTGACAGAAATGTGCGACTCTGGAATGCTACTGAGGTAATAAACTCTTGTAACCTTCTAATTAATGTTCAACTTATATTTGTATTCTAATCGATCATGTTTTGTTGAGAATTAGCTATTCCAGACCTAGTGATGTAGAATATATTAGTTGCTCGAGCTCTTGCAATTTATTTCAAGTTATCAAAAACTTTTTAACTTCTTTCATATCCACATTTACCCCAATACTAATCCTAATTATATCCTCTTAAATCAGGCAACTGTTCTAAATTTTTCATTTGAGATTTTTTTGATGGATCATTCTTCTGATTTTAATTTGGCAACTTTATGCTTCTCTTATCTGATGTAATCTGTACTAGGCTTGTATTTTATCTTTTGGCCTTTGATACGAACTAATTTGTTTGCAATTTTATAGCTCCCAAGCTTTTATCTGCACATATTTACTGGGCATAGCTCCCAAGTGACTTCACTAGACTTTTATCCAAAAAGACCAATCTTCTGTGCTCTAGTGATGATAATGGTGAAATGCACATGTGGAATGTTGGTCATCCTTCAAGTGTTCTTTATTCCAAGGTTGGTTTGGGCCATATTTCTTTTTTTTCCGAAAGAATATTTTATTTTATTTCTCTGAGGTTATGTCTAGATTCTTGCAACTTATATAACCATTGATGAGTAGGATGGGCCCCGTCAAATGAGATTTCAGCCTATAATTGGTTTGTTTTTGGCTGCAGCTGCAGAAAATGTGGTATCAATATTTGATTTTGAATAAAAAAGAAACACACACACTATAGGTTCTCCGACAAATATATAACTAGGCATATAATTTGAACTTTGAAAGCGTGATGTTCAGTCATATATTATATTTCACATAATACTGTTTACCCTGTATCTTAAAACATCCAGGGTCATAACATGGAGGTACTATCTATTAGTTGGAATGCAAATGGAGAATATCTTGCATCTATTAGCCATGATATTGTAAAGGTGTGGTCTATGGCATATGGAGATCACATTCATGAGCTGAAATCCAATGGGAACAACTTATATTCATGTGTTTTCCATCCGATCTTCCCCAAGCTATTGTTTAATCGGAGGATATCTGGTAAACTAGTGTATACTTGTCATCTTTTTCTTGAATTGTTTTAAAATTTTCATAACAATAGCTAGGATGCTTGAGAACTTGTAGAATTAAAGCCTCCAACTTGAATCCAATACGAAGTCATGAAAAGAAATGTCATTTCTCTTAGTTTCATATAGATGTTTTTCTTTCTCTAATAGCTTGATTGAACTCTTCCCCACTTTAGACAATCACTGGCGGAAATCAGCGATATACATATTCCAAGCACTTTTTTAAGATCTCCTCTCCTTTTTTTTCTCTCTCATAGGTATCACATAAGTTCAAGTCTTTGATTGATATTTGCATTATGTCGATTAGTGTAGTGAGTAACTAAATATAGATGTATAGTGAGAAAATTATTTTACTGAAAATTTTTAAGTCTTTTGTGACCACTGAATAGTCTTTTCCTATGAAGTAGGAAATATATGTCTCTTTTTGAAGTTTCATTTATAATTGGTGGTCACTTTTTGTTATGTGGTTGGTTGAGATTGTATGTCCTGTATCTATGATTGATTATTTGAAATCAAGGTAAGTGGGACTTCCTGGAACAAATGCATCAAGAGTCAAGATTTGGAAACTGTGGATGGAATGATATAAAATTAGAGATAGTTTGGATTTAATGTTACTTTTTCTCTTTATATCCCATTTCCAGTATGTATGTATGTTCCTTCGAGAGTCAGCTATTGACTATCAGTAAATTGAAAACTGAAGAGCGACAAGAGAAATTGTCTCGTCTACACTTAGAATCTTTATAAGAATGTTGTTGATATATGGTATTAAAGGTATTAAAGACATCTCTAGAAAAGTTCCTCCTCTTTATTAAAGTTAGAATCTTTATAAGAATGTTGTTGATATATGGATGATATTTATCTTACACTTACACGATACTATAGGACACAATATGGGCACGTCTACATGGACTTAAATAATGGCATTGCATCTAAGCATGTCTGACACTACAATACTTGTAACTTGCTGCTGGAACAAAGCTAACGTATCTTAGACCACATGACAAATTTATTCTCTATGTGATAAAGACTTTATATTCCAGGTTAGACTCAATACATGTAACATCCTATTATTTAGTAAAAAGATCTTTGAGTAATAGGTTAGACTCAGTTCATGTAACATCCTATTGGTTAGTAAAAAGTTCTTTGTATATACTTAGCACACTCAGCTCTTTAATAGTTTGATACAACTAGTTGGTTTCTTCTACTTAGTCATCCTTTTTTGTAGTTGTACAATTCATGATATTTTTTCCTCTATTAACATTATTTCTTCATAAATGTGCTTGCTATTCCCTCTATTAACATTATTTTTTCATGAATTACACAACTGCATTCATGATTTTTTCCTTTTAACAATTTTTATTCGGTATCTGCCCAGAATAATAACATGAGAAGGTAGAATAATAACAGGAGAAGGTTTGCACCTGATAGGGGGTGGGTTTCGTGGTGATAGAATGAGAGATCGTGGCAATTATGGAGGTGAGAGGGGTTATGGAAGAGAGGATTATAAAACATGGCAGAGTTTGGAATCGAGTCTAGTATCTTTATTTTTATGGGCTTGGTGGAGTTTCTGATAAAGTGACAACAACAACGGTAGCAACAGCAGCATCGGTAGCAGCGGCAGCAATAGTAGCAACAACAACAACAACAGGAGCAGAAATTAGAATTATGTATTTGTATTTGTGTTTGTGTTTGTATTTGTATTTGTATTATAATTGCAATCAATATTTTTTATTTATAAAATTCTATTTTTTTAAAAATGGAAACATAATCAACAACGTTTCTAAACTATTGTAAGATAACATTATAACAACTTTTTTAACCATTGTAAAATTTATTTACAATACTTTTAAACCATTGTTGATGTTATTAATTACAACATACAAATGTATATTATAACGTTTGGTAAACATAATTAAATAAAATATACAACATTTATTAAAAGTTGTATAAACTCTTTTTACAATGTTTGTAGACTGTTGTAGAATTTTTATGTACAATGTTTATTAAACATGGTATATATTGTTTTTTTCACAGTTGCAGAACGTTATTGAAATTATATTTACAACACTTTTAATATGTTTTTGAAAGTATTTTTTACAATACTTGCCAAATGTTGTAGAAAGGATTTTGTCAGATTCTATAAATTTCAACAATGTTTCTAAATTGTTGTGGTAAGTACTTCTACGACATTTTTACAACTTTCAAACAAACATTGTAGAAGATACCACCTCTTCTACAACCCTGGATATAACAACCTTCGATTAAACGTTGTAAAAGTTCTTTTACAACGTTTTTGCAACGTTGTAAAAGAGGTTTTTCCATGTTGTTTCACGAGTTAATCCCCTCAGGTTTCTCATGACCAAGCCAGGCGCACTCAGTTCTCGTCTAGCCACCTGGATGATAGTGTTATCCCCATACGACATGGACTTTGTTCCGCAGAAGGCTATCAAAGGTCAAGCCCTGGCTGACTTCTTAGCAGATCATCCAGGCTCAAAAACAGCCAGAATTTATGAAAAAATTCCTGATGAAGTCGTTGCCTCGAACATGACTTCGTACGACGCCATTTGGCGAATATTCTTCGACGGTGCTTCAAGAACGGGGCCACAAGGTGATATCGTCGCTGGAGTCGGGGTGGTATTAATTTCTCCCTCCGGACTAGTAGTCAATTGGGCGTATTCTCTTACAGAACCTTGTTCGAACAACGTAGCCGAATATAACGCTCTAGTCATTGGGCCCCAACTCACAAAAGAAGTGGGGATCAGATACCTGGAAGCTTATGGTGACTCGCAGTTGGTTGTTAACCAGATCCGAGGTTCATACGAGGTTCGCAATGAGGACCTGATTCCCTATTATCAGACAGCAATTGCCATCATTATAACCTTGGAGGGGTTCTTTATAGAGCACGTTCCTAGGCTTCGAAATGTTGAAGTCGATGCCATGGCCGGTCTTGCCGCTTCCTTGGTACTCCCAAATAACACTCATCATCTAGTCGACATAATAGGCCATGAATTGGTCCGCTCCAGGAACAATCTTCAACTGGGTATGAGTTACTCTGCCCAGAAACCAACGACATACAAGACTGGAGACGCCCGTTCATCGACTTTACGGTCTATGGAATTCTGCCAGAGAATGTGAAGGAAGCTACCTCAATCAGAAGACGCTCCCTCAGATTTTTCTACGATACGGAGACGAAAATATTATATCGACGATCCTACGATGGGCTACTACTAAGATGCCTGTCAAATGCAGAAGCCAAAGAAGCCCTACGTGAAGCTTATGACGGTACTTGTGGGGCTCACCAACCTGGCCCAAAATTACAAGATCGTCTTCGTCGGATGGGTTATTACTGGCCCACAATGGTCGCAGATGCAGTTGATTATACAAAGAAGTGTAAGGCTTACGAGATCCATGCAAATTTAATACATCTGCCATCTGAATTCTTGCACCCGACAGTGGCCTCTTGGCCATTCGAAGCATGGAGAATGGGCATCATTGGGCCAATCACCCCGCCGTCGTCTAGAGGGCATCGGTTCATACTTGCAATCACCGATTACTTCTCCAAATGGGCGAAAGATGTTCCGTTGGCAGAGGTCAAGACATCAAACGTGATTAGCTTCATAAAACATCACGTCATCTACTGTTTTGGACTGCCCAGGAGGATTATCTACGACAATAGTCCGCAGTTCACAAGCCACGCTTTCTATCGATTTTGTGACAATAATCGAATTCAAAACATGACCTCGATAGCATATAACCCCTCGGCCAATGGTCTGGCTGAAGCATTCAACAAAACCATAATCAAGCTCCTCAAAAAGTTTGTATCTGCAAACAAACACGACTGGAATGAAAAGCTTGGTGAGTTCTTATGGGCGTATCGGATGACAATTCGGACGGCTACAGGAAATACACCGTTTTTCTTAGTTTACGGGAGCGAGGCAGTCCTCCCATTGGAAAATCAGATCCCCTCACTTCGAGTGGCCCTCACCTACCGGTTAACGGTGGACGATAACTACCGCCGACGGCTACATGAGTTAGAAGCATTAGATGAGAAGCGTTTACAAGCTCAACAAAGCATAGAGCTCAACAAAGCATAGAGCTCTACCAAGCGCGCATCTCTCGGGCTTTCAACAAGAAACTCAAACAGAGAATATTCCAAGTTGGCGATCTTATCTTGGCCATTCGCAGACCAATGGTCATGACTCACAAGACCCTCGGCAAATTCCAGCCTAAGTGGGAGGGTCCGTTCGTCATCGAGACCGCATTCTCCACCGGCACGTATCGTCTCGCAAAAAAAATGGAGACTTGCTCATGATGCCCATCAACGGCAAGTTACTCAAGAAATACTATGTCTAAATGACACCTTCCAACTATCTCTCGGATTGTGAGTTATATACCCTCAGGTATCGCTGAACTTACACTCGGACTTCAAATCTCCCAGATTGTTGAGTTACGTACCCTCAGGTAACACTGAACTTACTCTCTCACTACTCTGAATGAATTCATATCTCATCTCTTGGTCATATCTATGAACTTCCTGGTCATAGCTTCTCTCTACCAAGAGTTTGTCTCAAAATCTATTACCCGCACCACCAGTACGCAGAAGGGTAATAGGTCCATAAAACTTATCCTAATCTATTGCTCGCACTGTCAGTGCATAAAAGGGGTAATAGGTCCACAAAATTTCCCAACAGGAAAAAACAACCACGTCCATATTACCTCTGAGTTGTTTTCCTATCCATCATAAACAAATCACCCAATGCATAGAACTTCCACGTTGATAGCACCTCTGAGTTGTTCTGTGTATCCCTATTATGCCTGCCCCTACCATGTCCTCATTACCTCTGAGTAGGAAGGCTTTGTTTGGACCCGTATTTACCATGTCCTCATTATCTCTGAGTAAATATGTTGGTTTTCTCTCCACTTATTATCCGTACTCGCATCACCAGTACACAAAAAGGGTAATAAGTCCACAAAAGTTATTCCAATCTATTACTCGCACCATCGGTGTACCAAAGAGTAGTAGGTCCACAAAATGTCATTCAAATCTATTTGTTCCCATTTTCAGATGCACAAAAGGGTAATAGGTCTACAAAAAAAAATCCCCCAGTGGAATGTCCTTTATCAAATACAAATGTTGTATTAGGCCCTCTAGTACAAGCACCACAAAATACCACAAATAAAATGGAGTGAATATACTCTGTCTGGTCAAGATCAGTTACATTCATAGGACTACATCGACAGCAGAAAGCAAAAAAAAGGAAAAATCTGGCAATACATAGTTGGGATTGACAGCACTTCGTCTTCAAGCAGTTTCGTGGCCCTCGAAGGAAGTCATGTTTTACTGCTGAGAAACAAACAAAGCTGTTGAATCTCAAAGGAGCTTCCGGAAGAAGGGTAAATATAGCATGCTATCCTTCCCTCCGTATTGCGGATGCCTTAGCCCCGCTCCCCCGAAGGACCATACCTTCAAAACATGGTCCCTGATGGTGGTTTCGTCTACTTGGAGAGTCGTGAAGGCAGGACGTTCATAACGACGCCTGACCATCGTCCAACTCTCCGAGGTATAAAGGCTCTTCCTACCACCTAGAGAAAACTCTTCCGAACATGAAGATTCTTGAGTTGTTTGATGTGTATGCCAAAAAGGCGTGGGGAAAACTCTTCCGAAGCATGAGAAGTTTTGAGCTGTCTGATGTAGGCGCCAGAATGTTGTATTTTCACTCCATCACCGACACCGGTCCTGAAGAAGTTTGCTAGCCAGATCCATACAAAAATAGGGGAAAAAGGGGATTTAGCACCAAGAAAACAAAGAACTCTGTGATGCGGCCTAGCCAGTTATGCGGCCCAGCCAAAACAGAACTCATACAACCCAAAATCATGAGACCGGCTTCATGAAGTACTCATGCAGCATTTATACGGCCCAGTCATTATCATGCGGCTCAATTATGAGATGCTTATACGGCTCAGTCATAAAAAACTCATGCGGCCCAATACTCATACGGATCAGTCACGAGGCAATCACGCGGCCCAGCCACACAGTATTCATGTGGCTCGATCATAAAGTGCTCATGCGGCACCTATACGACTTAGTCATGGAAGGTTCATACAAATCCATCTTAAGGCACTCAGGCGGTTCAAGTTCGAATGAGCAGCGGTTATGCGGCTCAGTCCATGCGGCCCTATCGTACAGAAC